>BOPN01006191.1:79262-80915 GCA_017312705.2 Penaeus japonicus
ATTTAGCCCATAAAACATGGTATCTAAAAACCTCGTACATCAAATTTCCAGACTTTCGGAGCAGTGCATACAAGTGTCATTGTACTGGATACCCTCTCATATAGGAAAACCATCATGTGAAAAAGTTGACCAGTTAGCCAAATTCGCACTTTCCTATGAAGAGCCACACTATGTTATACCATCTCTTACTCAGATGAAAAGACGTTGTAACAGCTGTTTAAGAGATTATGAGGATCAGGTATAGGCTACAGAAAAGATGAGAAAGAATGGACATGGCACTAGCTGGCATTATAAAAGTATTGCCGGGACATCATACATGGACAAGCCCTATGAAATTTATAAAGGTTTGTCACGGAGGCAGCAAGTTATGCTAACCAGACTACGCATAGACTATCATTATTCTATACAATATGTGCAGGATGCAAACCCAGTCACATATCACCACTGCAAATTGTGCAAAAAAGCTAAATAACATGGTCTCAACCACTACTTGCTTTGCTGTACGGAAACTGCATCCTATCGATCGAACAGGACTGTACAAAGAACATCACTTGTAGATTATATCAATTTTATTATAGACACTGGTCTTATCTTTGACATGATCAGTGACGCAAAAGTTTTTTACCGACCAGATAAAACATGTAAATATGTTAGCAAGTGTAATGCGGCCCCTCAGGTAGTAAGATTAGTGCTTGACTAAGCCCTTTACGCAATAGAAACTTAGCCAGTTTAGATGCTTAACATCTTACCCTGACTTTTTGCAGGGCATGTAAACTGTTCTGCAATAAGCTATATCAAAACTCTCTCTCTCTCTCTCTCCTCTCTCTCTCTCTCTCTCTCTCTCTCTCTCTCTCTCTCTCTCTCCTCTCTCTCTCTCTCTCTCTCTCTCTCTCTCTCTCTCTCTCTCTCTCTCTCTCTCTCTCTCTCTCTCTTTCTCTCTCTCTTTCAAGAAATTTCAGGAGAGTATGAGAAAACTTATTTTCACTAATGGGTCAGTAACTTCAGCCACAGGTTCAGACGCATGCGCTGCAGTCCTATGCGATGCCACTGGAAGGATTAGCGATGTTGAAATCAGACTCAACATTTATGCGTCCATCCTGCAGGCGGATCTGTTTGCCTTACTTGTTGCGTTCAAGGGCAGGTCAGGTCAGGTCGTAAGGGAGATAGGACGCTCATCATAACAGCCTCCCTCTCGTCACTCCATCTTCTAATCTCACATGGAACTTGGGTCAACACGGGTCAACAGCCAGGTTTAAAATTAAGTTAGGTCAGCTTGTTTCCGAATTATACATCTACTAAAGTACTAAGGTAGCCATCACACAAAAATCTACGATATGGCTGATGTTCAATCTAGATTATGTAGCCATAGGGATAGGATACTGTTCAGTATGCTAGATTGAGCATGTACATAAGATCACGAAGAAACAACTATCCATTCTCTCATAATTGTGATAGGACCAATAAAGTTACGAGGTCGGTAGATAGAGTGACTTGCAATATTTTGGCCGGGCTACCAATTTTCTTGGGAAGATTTTGTCTCAAACAATGCTAAGGGAACTGAATGTAAGGTATGCAATCAACCATATTCTTGCATCCTTGACCGTTATGTAATGATATGTTCGTGGATTGAAGACTTTTGTTTAAGGAATGAAC
>BOPN01006192.1:0-7500 GCA_017312705.2 Penaeus japonicus
TGTGTGTGTGTGTGTGTGTGTGTGTGTGTGTGTGTGTGTGTGTGTGTGTGTGTGTGTGTGTGTGTGTGTGTGTGTGTGTGTGTCTGTGTGTGTGTATGTATATATGTATATATGTATGTATGTATGTATGTATGTATGTATGTATCTATCTATCTATCTATCTATCTATCTATCTATCTATATATGTATATACATATAATATATATATAGAGAGATATATATAATATGTATCATGTACATTGTATCACATACTCTCTAACCCATAAAATCTTGTATTTCAGTCCACTTAGGAATATCCTTGGAAGGCATCTGCCTTGGAAATAAAACACTGAATAATTTGTTAGCTATATTTCATTACTCATTTTACAGAATCTACCTTTTTAAAGCTTTCTTTAGACCAGGTTGGACAAATCTGGCTCTCCTATCATACCCTCTACATTACTGTATGTCATTTCACATATTTGACTTGCTAGCATTGCTTCCCCTCAGATGCAGTAGCACTTGGGCCGATTTTTAAACCTTTCCGGCAAGTAGCCCTCCGGCAGTGGCTACCCTGCGCTCGACACACAACACGCCAGGTCAGAAAGCTCCTGACCCGAACTCTGAGAAATGCTCTGATTCCTCCACACTTTGTGTTCAATTTCACAAAAATATTTAACCATGTAACTTTTAAACTCCATGAGTGACACGAGACAAATGTAGATACTCTTATACAACTGTACATAATCTCATTAAACATTCAAGAGAGTATCTATACATGGGGATGTTCTGCAATGTTCAGAATAATCTGCAATCACATCTGTGTTTTGAGGCACTTCCTATTACATATTGCATAAAATGCTGGCAAAAAGCAGTCTGCCTAGCTGTGGGGCAAACTGTTGCAACTTGTGTGGAATAACAATTTGGATCAATGTTAATAGCATTATTTCCCCCTAAGATCTAATGACATCGATCAGCGACATTTCATAACATCTGAACAAATGTCCAAGTCCAGTCTTAATTTTATTTATTATTTATTATTATTAATCAGCCAACAATATTCTAAAATAAATAGGCAATTAAATCTCACCGACTTTAAAAAATACTTCTTTCTACAACAAATTTCACAGTTTGTGAGTTAAACAATATTGCTCTGAAAAAGGGCAGCTGATGACGGCTATGATTCCTTGCACAGAATATTATGGCCAACCTGAGTATTTTCTTTTTTTCTTTTTTTTTATATTTCTTTTGCCATTGAAGTCTATGTACTCAGTGAAAAAAAAAAACAAAAAAACATGAAATAAATACAAAACTACAATTACAATTCTGTTAACACGTCAACACAATCAACTATCACTTTCTATGACAAAACCAGAAGACAAGATGCAGTGATTCATGCAACAAAAATATTACAGATATCACATTATCATAGAGAAAAGAGGTAAGAAATGGCTAATAAATAATAGATTAAACAATTAATATAAGGTTGATCCTAGAACAATATGAACATGAGATGTACTTTTCACCTAACACATATATCACCGCATGAAATAAAAAACAAAACAAAAACAAATGGGTAGCTTTTGGCACTTTATCATACAGTTGGTAAGAAAAATTAAATATTAACAGTCTATTTATTTTTTTCTTTCAAATTTAATACAGGTACCTCAATTTGTATAAAAAAGGATGTCTGACTAATGAAGCAAAACTCTTATTGGATAATCCAATTTTTCATTCAACATAGTTTTTCAATTCACAAAAAAGAAAAGAAAAAAAAAAAAAAAAAAAAAAAAAAAAACACTGGTGACATGTTTAGCAATATGAAAAGAAAAGAGAGCTATATAAATATATCTAATAACAAGAGTGAGAAATAAAGATGAAATAAAAAACAGCTGTCATCTGTAGTTCCTAGCTGTCAAATGATTTGATTTGCATTCAACATGCATATTTAAGTACAGTATAAAATGTTATTTCTCTATAATATCATGCTATCTTTGGAACACATTAACCAAGAACAATCATTGCCAATGCACTGATCAACTATCCAATCAAAGCCAATCTAAGCTCAAAAAGCCTCTTAATTTGATTCCCCAACAATTTATTATGCTCTTTAACTATTTTACACATCATTTGGCATCAAGAAAGGAAGACATGAGTTAACTTATCAAACTGGATGCATGAGTTCAGAACTTTAGTTCAACTGGGAGCATAAAACATCTGTACTTATCAAGGGACTGATCACTTTCTAACACCTATTGCATAATTGATAAGAAATTTCAACTTTCAACGCAATGGACATTTGCAGGTAATTTACAAACAATCTGAGAATTTTCTTATAACATCATGGGATATCACTCTGGGGAATTCAGACCTTAATAATAGTGTTGTGTGAGTATTCATAGAGTCTAGCAAAGGTAGAGGGCAGAGTGTCTCAAGTTCGTGTGCCACTAACTCAAATTGGGTATAAGTATTATATATGTAGGACACTTTTTTACAAACTCATCTTTTAATTTTTTTAACACCATAACTTACTTATAACATAGTTCACTCTTACAGAACATACTTATTTAGCAAATACTTAACTAAAACCAACATGTTATTTCTATTAGGAAGAAAAAAAAAAAAGGAACAATTCTTTAACAATTCACTTTTCACTGTAAACTTATCACTATAATGCAGTTTGTCATAATACAAACTTGTCAATATTAAGCAATGAGTTACCTACACAACAAAAGACTGAGAAACTCTAGAATTAAGAGAAGTTTTAAAAAGATATGAATGGTGGATACAAACAAGACTCAAAGACTTCATATGTAGTAGCATAGACAACCAAGTGAGGAGGCAAGCGAAGTCCCATTCCATCGTCTCTCTTTTAACATCTACGGTCGAGGCAGATGACTATTATCCGCATGTAGTTTACGACAAATAAATGTTTTACAAATATCTGTACTTCCTGGATGTATTGGGACAACGCCATCATCTCCTCTATGGCAATCTAATCTATATTGTTACCTTAAAAATCAACAGTAGAGGGAACAACAAACCCACACAAACAAGGATAACAGAGTAAATACATGGTACATCTTGACTTAACTAAAGAAAATAAACCTGTACATCATAACTCTTTCTATATACAATCATTAACATGGCCACATACCATCAGCAACGAACTCAGGAAGAAGTTCACAAGCGATAACAAGAACAAAATGTTGCTTCAGGCTAACCGTATGGTTCCTTCATATTGCAAGGAAGACGAACATTTGCTACGTGATTCAAATTCAGCTTGATGGTTTGGCTTGTGGCAAGGGCAGTTCAATGTTTGTGCTGCAGGCCATCAAGACAGTCCTCACCCTGCAGGGGGGGTGAACTGGCCTGCCACAACCCTCAAAAACCTCAAAATAAGCAATCACGTGGCAGATTTGGCGGACGGGCAGCAATACTGAATCACTTCCTTTATAGCACCTCATAACGGCTGACAGCGAAAGGAACCGGTAAGTATAAAGAATAAAAATATTTTTAAAAAAGTAATCAATATGAAAATTCTCATATTCTGTGACAATCTGCTTCTCACATGCAACGTAAATGCACATGGGTAAGACCAGGATGTCACAAAAGACTTGGTGATTTGACTAAATTGTTCACACTTAAAAAAAAAAAAAAAAAAAAAAAAAAAAAAAAAAACACATTGACATCTGTCAGCCATCTGGAGCCAAACAAGAAATTATTATCAGCTTTGCTACATTAGCTAGAACCTTTATGTTGCATAGCTAGGTACGTACTGTAGTAGGTAAAAATTAGTACGCAAAACATTTGGATGTCTACATTATAAATGGGTCTATAAATACTATAAAAAACATTTCTTTCAAAGGAGGCGAATAGCATCCCATTCTGAAGCCATATATACAGTGCTGTTGAGCTGTGTTTGTAACCTATAACTATTTTCTCCCTAACAAACCACGAGAGACACAATCTAATTTCCTCTTATTGTCTTCAACATTAACATTAGAACACTTTATCACTATCTTGTTATTGCTATCCAACTATGTTTGTTGTTTGTATTATAATAATCACTTTCAATGGCTAAGTAGTAGATATTTTGGCTATAAATTTACACCTTTGTACCTGTTGCCATATATATAATATACATTGGCCAACGCACAGTCACTCTATCTGGATTATAGCAAAATTATTTCTTCTCACCAAAGCAAAATTTTTAGGATCATTCCATACTCAACCAAGATAATTCTTAGGATTCTTTTTGTGCCATAAATACCAAAATAGAGCCAGTAGGCACTGGGAAACAAATCTTTTTAAAGAGCTTCGTTGTCTAGTTGCATAGAAAATTACCGCTAAACGTCACCTTGCTTTTGCACAGGAGAATGAGATTCTTGGAGCATCTTTCAACAAATAAATATAAATTTCAGAGCTTCTCATGCATTTAAACTTTATATACTGAGTATTTATAATGTCACATGAAACTTTATGCAAAGTGAGTTTGTGCTGGGCATCTGCCATCCATTATTTGCATGCATATATTCTGCTTACCACTGGAGAATGATGCATATCCATAGACTTTTGAAATATTTAGTGTAACTTGCATTACATAATGTAAAACACAACTTACTGCAATGTAATATTATGTACTACTATCAACTATGATGTCAAGCTTTGGCAGGGACACCACAACCACCAGAGTATAGTTATATCTATAAAAATTTATTGCATTAAGAAAAAAATCTTAATTTTAAAAGTGTTGATGAGACACTGAGGATTATACAAAAGAAGTTACATGAAAAAGGGTAATAAAAGAGAGAGAGAGGAAAAAAAACACAAGAAGATCAACAAAGAAAATATAAAATATATAACTTATAAATATATAGAGCTTCCATCATTTTCATATTTGCAAGTTATTACTGATCACTTTATGGATCAGAAAAAAAAGAAAAAAAACTCATAATAAAGAAAAATAGTAAAGATATATATTTTCTTCACATGTAACTTTAGGAGATAATGAAATAGCTTTTAAGAAAATAAGCAATTATACTGGTATAAATTGCAGAGAACTAACAAATGCCATTTGAATTATAATGAAAAAAGGAAAAAATAATAATCATGAATGATCCATGTAATGGCTGCCATTTACATTTAATGCAGTAAATGAAATTAAAATAGTATTAATAAGCACACTGTAGAATGGCCAATCTTATGAATATAAAATGAGACTGAAAGCCTGCAATCCCTCCATGTATAAATATAGCATAATATATTAAAGAAACGGTAATGATAATCAGTTACCTAAACTCAAGAAGCAAAACATGAGAATAAAAATATCTAAAAAAAAAAAAAAAAAATCTTTCGCAATTTGAAACAACTGACCATGAACACAAGTTACAACTATTACTCTCAAATCCCTTATTAGTTAGTTGGTCTTAAAACATGGGATGGATATAATAGTTAAACCTTATATCAGTAATTCATATCTCCTAAATATATTAGTATACAAAAGTACTCTAGCAGGTGTTATAATATTAATGCACCATACCACCAAACCTGAATCAAATCCTTATAAAGAGGATGTTCAATATTATTTTATTATGCAATATATGAAACACTGGGCAATTGATCATATTCTGTCTCGGTCTTATAAAGCTGTCATCGAACAGGTTACAGGTACTTCCACTGTCCATTTCGAGGTTTGGGTTTTATTTCTGGACGTCAAACCTTTCTGGAACAGTGTTGTGACTTGTCCATGGATGTTATGAGTCTGACAACATTTTTTTTTCTCCTAAGATCCGAGCGTCTCAATGCTCCGCAAAGTATGACACTTTTGTTAGCTGTGGTTGCCCAGCAGGAGAGGATGACTCTTGTAGCATCTTACAGTGATGCATTTAAAAAACAATATATAGTCTTTATAATTTTATGAATAAAGAAAAACGAAAATATTCCAATTAAACTTCGCATCAAGGACTACATAGTGTATCATTTAGGTAATAAAACGTTCTGAATTTCCTTGTGTAGAAGCCACAAAAGCAACCCTCCTCTTTGCAAGATGCTCCTCTGTTTATGCTTAAAGAGCTACAAAGGCTGTAGTTTTGAGGTACTTTG
Organism: Penaeus japonicus; assembly: GCA_017312705.2. Lineage (NCBI taxonomy): Eukaryota > Metazoa > Arthropoda > Malacostraca > Decapoda > Penaeidae > Penaeus > Penaeus japonicus. The sequence continues at coordinate 6,085 of BOPN01006192.1, forward strand.
GCCAGCTTAAAGTTAGCTTCAAATGTCAGTGCTAGCTGCCAGTCTTTTTGTACTTCCTTCAGAGTACTTACGGAAAGCACAAAGGACTCTTACACCGTGAACCTGACATTTACGAGATACATTAAGCCTGGCTGCACTCATAAGAAACAGCCAAAGACACTATCTACTAACTGTGGCTTTGTAAAAATGGCCTACCTATGCGCAGGAAGTCATGGTTCTACAATTCTACGATTACCTGATGTATCACAGCATGCGTACATCTAAATACTAGCAGGCATCACTCTAGGCACAGTACTAGAACACGCAGAGCTATACAACTGTGGCGGCACCCAGTGTTTGCATAATGTACATCAACCCACTGCTTTTCTGCTAACACAGTTCTCTTGTTTAACTTAATGTACAACCTTCTCAGCATACTCATCTGCTTACATTGCATGTGCATTCATGCATATACTGACATGCATGCACACATGGATTTGTAGGCAGACATAGAGACACAAGCACGCATGAATGTTAATGCATACAAACACACCCATACAAGTGAACACATATACTCTTTTCAGTCCATATTTGATACTTTTTGACTATGAGTGAGATAATGTTTGTTGCTGGAACTTGGCTCTCTTCCTGGAAAAATTTGTGGTAAATCCCTAGCATTTTGGACAATAGTTTTGGCACATGAATTTGAGCTATCCCTAACTCACAGCCAGAATGACTTAAGATGTGGAACCAGTGCTCTTGGCTGCGAACAGATGGTGAATCTTCCCCTTCTCGGCATTCTTGACCCACTTAACCAATACATATATGGCACCAGTAATCAAACTGTTAACCCTAATAGCACATTTACAGTCCAGTACTGCTAACGGAGCTATACCTAAAAGGCAAGATGTCAAGGATTCTGAATGGTCAATCTCTGGCATTATATTATTAAGTATCTTTTTTTTCACCTCCAAGCCACTACCAGCACATCAAGACTTGCTTGCCCCGTGCACTGCAGTGACTGATCCTCGACATCCCATGAGATCATTTAACAAATTTTGGAACGAAGAAGAGAAAAGAATATACTCTCGATAAATATGAGGGTTAGTGGTGGATGTATATCACAAAGCCAGATAAATTCGCCACCTACAATCAGTAGGACAGGAGACACCTCATGCCTATCTCATGCCATACACAACGCTGACACAACATACACATCAGGTGTTCTGCTAAGCCAATTCTAATATGTTGCCGGTTGAAGAACTCTGGCTTAAACACTCATCCTACATCTCACATACTCTCCTCTGTCAAGCCTGAGTCAAATCGGACATGGAACTCCACTATGGAGAGTCCTCCATACCCCAAGATACACATGGACGACAGCACATATCACTTCTCCACTCAAAGAGTCTTTTTGAACAACTTGCATGCATGTGA
>BOPN01006192.1:12500-15000 GCA_017312705.2 Penaeus japonicus
GCGTCGATCAGGAGGCGAGACGTCCGGGAGGATAGAGCCCCCATTGCCTCCCCCACTACTTCCAGCGGCTGAGTGTGGGGGGGAGACGGGCCCTGGAGAGACACTACCGCTGTGGGCCAGGTCGGCTGTGGAAATGGAAGGATTTGATGCAAAACTGTAAATCATCCTGCTATATCACTATTTATAGTATCATATTCTAGATATGGAATTACAAATATTACTATCTAGAACATTTCGTCTACTCATGATACAGACTTCTAATTACTACCATTAACAAAATCTTACATAATCATACTACAGTCTTCCAAATGATATCATCTTCCTCAAAAGACCCTCCCTACAATATTTAATTCCTCTCTTGTATCTCTTATCAAATGCAACCTTACCTGTCGAGCGAATGATGGCAACAGGTCGTGCCATGGGCGGAGGGGGCGGAGGGGGGAGCATTGTGCCTGCTGTGTAATAACCACCCTGGATTTTCGTTGGACTGCGGGACACACCAGGCGGGGAGGCTTGCTGTTGAGAGAGTGTGTTGTGAGAGAAATGTGGAACGTTGAGCAAAATCATTATAATTTTCTTTTAAGAAGGAATCTTTGTTTAAGGATGGATCATATCAACATACATCCAAACCATGAAAAAAGAGAAAAAAAATCCTAAGTGACAAAACAAAACTCCCCTCCCTTAATTAACATGAAACATTATAATAACAAAATCTAAAAAAAGTGCCCTTTTCCAATTATCATCGAATCCAAAATTAAGACAAAAACACCGACCTGTGTATGCTGCGTATTCTGAGCCTCCTGGCACACGAGCGTCACAAAGTCTGAGAAAGTGTCATGTCCGTTTTCATGGTATTTGGTGGGCGATGCTGGAGCTGCCTCATGGTAATAGCTGGGGGTCGCTGCCATCACAGTGCTGCTTAGGGACATTGGGGGTAACACTGTGGACGGGCACAAGACTGTCGAGTGAGGAGAAAATCGGTTAGTTTAGGATTTCCACTCTGGGGTTTTGTCATTTCTTTTCTTTTCTGTCATGAGAGATACATCATAATCTATGTATATAAAATCATATTGTCTAATTTTTGTTTTTATTACTTTCATTACTAAAAAATATTTTTCATAGAAAATATTTTTCATAGAAAAATATTTTTCAACATTTCTTACTATATTTTCACATCCTTTACTGCTATCATGTACCATAAAACCCATACTTCACACACACTCAGTGACAGCAACAATCGACCCAAAAAATCTTTTTAAATGTCACATACCAATTTGGCTCTTAAAACACAGACACACACACACACACACACACACACACACACACACACACACACACACACACACACACACACACACACACACACACACACACACACACACACACACACACATATATATATATGTGTGTATATGTATGTGTGTGTATGTATGTATGTATGTGTATGTGTGTGTGTGTATATATGTATATGTATATGTATATGTATACGTATACGTATACATATATGTATACATATATATATATCACACATCCCAAACACGCACACACAAAGTCGCGCATCATTCACCTTCTCGATTGTGTGGCGAGACAACGGTGCGTGTGTGCTGTTCGTGACTAGACAGTGACTCTACAGAAGGAGTTCTAACTACAGGCTGTAGACCACCTGACGCGGCTATGGTAACTTTTCCTCCACTGTGGACCAGGTGGGGGGAGTGTACCGAAGGGGGACCTGGACAGCAGCAGCGGCAGCAAGGGGGGGGGAGGAAAAAATAAAAATTGTAAATGAATAAAAGTTGAAAAAAGAAAATAATATATACTGTATGAATAGTCTTTTTTTTTTTATGACATACTGTTTTTGTTCTTTTTTTTTCTTTCTTTCTTTCTTTTTTAGTCTTTATGGGTATAGAATAGAGAACATCTCAGTGCAGAGCTTATCAATAGATAATTATCATTACTTTTTTTTTTTTTTTTCATCCTTTCAAACAAATGCAATATATGTTATGTGTATTCTGCATACACTGGATCATTAGATATTGCTAATAACGAATTTAATTTAATACTGAGACAAAAATGTATTTTTTTCTTGATATTCTGGAATTCTAACGAGACTGCGATCATGTTTTCTATTTACATATAAATCAAAACTTTGGTGATGACGGAACAAGTGGAACAGCATATCATTTTCAGAGAATAATAGATATTTTGAAAACAAATTTGAACTTTTTTTTTTGAGTGAAACTTTAACAAAATCCAAATAGACAAAAAGAAAGAAGAAATGCAAACTACAAATACCAACTTCACAATAATAGTCAATATTATTTACTGAAGAAAAAACACCATAACATATATATATATATATATATATACTTCTAATGTCTATGCTAAAGTCTCTCTTCATCAACAAAATCAAATAAATTAAGGATTCAAAACAATAAACTTAAATGAGCAAAAGAAATGAAGGACTAAAAAAAATATAATATTTTTTTTCAGGTCATCCATA
>BOPN01006192.1:32500-42500 GCA_017312705.2 Penaeus japonicus
CTTGTTCTTCCTGCATTTGTTCCTGTTTTCTTGGTCTTCCTCTTCTTTCATCAATTTTCTTATTGTTATTCTATTTTTTTTTTCTTGTCCTAATTGGATATCATGTCACCTCATAACACATGGTGGCAACATACGGTATAACACACACATCACATCATAACATAAAATAACACAGTAATGCAAATAATAACACACGCAACAATTTCAACTTTTCACTCCACATCTTATCACATAACACAACATAATAATAACATTTAAAAAAACATGCAGCACATATAAAGACATCACACCGCAGAGAACACACCACATACATCATTAACTCGCACCCTAAAGAAACAAACAGACAATAAAACACATAACACCATAACATATAAAACATCATAACAAACAATAAAATAAAAAGTACCGTATCACACAATCACCACCATAATACGCCATAAAAGGTAAGACACCATAACACACAATAAAAACACCATAAAATACTTACTTTTCATCCTCTCATCATCCTTGTCACTCTCCAGGACTATGCCAGCAAGACTCTCTGCAACAAGACAAACAAACAAACGTCAGTTATGGAGGAGGTGAGAGGAACTTGGGGAGGGAGCGAAGGAGAGAGGGAGAGAGGGAGAGAGGGAGGGAGGGAGGGAGGGAGCAAAGGAGGGAGGGACAGAGACAGGGAGGGAGTGGGAGAAGAGAGAGAGAGAGAGAGAGAGAGAGAGAGAGAGAGAGAGAGAGAGAGAGAGAGAGAGAGAGAGAGAGAGAGAGAGAGAGAGAGAGAGAGAGAGAGACTTAGAGATAGACTTAGAGAGACAGAGAGAGAGAGAGAGAGAGAGAAGTCAAGAAAAGTACAATGGGAGATTAAAAGAAATACAATAAACATTAAATACTCCTAAACGGCCTATAAACCTAAGGAGGGAACACGAAAATAGGCCTATAGAAACCCTTACCCCCCCCCTCTCCCCTTGCGATACATTACCAATTGTGATTACAAACGAAGAACTGATAACCAATAAAAGTGTAAAGATGATCATAGTAACGATAACAAATTATATTAATTCGGGACAATTTAATTTCATCCGAGGAAGTTCTTGTTTCTAGGTCTATATAAAGAAGAAAAAAAAGGTCTATAAAAAGTAGGCACGATTAACATCATAGATAGAAGGAGGACTTGTTATAATGTGTGTGTGTGTAATTACGTCAGTAAGCTTTAAAAACAACAACCATTCACTGAAATACATAACAATAATTATCACATCATCTTCATCACGACAATAATAGTGATGATACTAATACTACTACTAATAATAATAAAGAAAATAGCAAAAATTATAATAATAAAGAAAAAAAATAATAAAGAAAAAAAAATAAAGAAAATAACAACAATAATAATAATAAAGAAAATAACAACAACAATAATAATAAAGAAAATAACAACAAAAACATTAATAACAATAAAAATAATAAACAAAGTAACACCATTGAAAAAAATAACAAAATATAATAACAACAAAAACATTAATAACAATAAAAATAATAAACAAAGTAACACCATTGATAAAATAACAAAAGATAATAACAACAAAAACATTAATAACAATAAAAATAATAAACAAAGTAACACCACTGATAAAATAACAAAAGATAATAACAACAAAAACAAAATCAAAACAACGCCACGTGGTTTTGTCGCCTCTTTCCCCTTGCCAAATCGGGTGTTGGGGATTTTCCAAAGCGGGAGAGGGAGAGTGGGAGAGGGAGGGAGGGAGAGTAAAGAGGGAGGGAGGGAGGGAGAGTAAAGAGGGAGGGAGGGAGTAGGGAGGGAGAGGGAGGGAGGGAGGGAGAGTAAAGAGGGAGGAGGAGGAAGGGAGGAAGGGAGGAAGGAAGGGAGGGAGGGAGGGAGAGAAAGAGAGAGAGGGAGGGGGTAGGGAGGGAGAGTAAAGAGGGAGGGTGATAGGGAGAGAGGGAGGGAGAGAGGGAGGGAGGGGAGGGAGAGAGAGGGAGGGAGGGGAGGGGAGAGGGAGGGAGAGGGAGGGAGGGAGGGAGAGGAGAGTGGGGAGAGGGAGGGAGGGAGAGTAAAGAGGGAGGGAGGGAGGGAAAGTAAAGAGGGAGGGAGGGAGGGAGAGTAAAGAGGGAGGGAGGGGGAGGAAGGGAGGGAGAGGGAGGGAGAGGGAGAGTAAGCAGGGAAGGAGGGAGGGAGAGAGGGAGATGGAGAGTAAGGAGGGAGAGGGAGAGTAAGGAGAGAGAGAAGGGAGGAGGGAGGATGAGGGAATTGGGAGGGATATAGAGTAAGAAGGGAGGGAGGGAGGGAGGGAGGGAGGGAGGGAGGGACAGAGACTCGCCAACACACACCTGCTGGAATCTAATTCAATTCCACTCGCCAACTGTGTCACCCTACATACTACAGATAAACAACAACAAAAACAATAACAAACCATGAACAATAACCAAACCGAATAAAAAAACAATTCCCCCAACCTACCGGTCCCCTTACCCCCCTACCCCCCCATATCCCCCACCCCTCACCCCACCCCAAAAGTCGATAAACTGCATGCTGCCCCCCCAAAAAAAAAAAAAAAAAAAAAAAATCTTCACATGTTGCCAAAAACCTGTTGTTGATAAAGAAAAAAAAAAAAAAAAGACAATGACTGTCTCCTGGCCCTCAGACACGCGTAGGTCGCCGCCAGAGGGCCAGCATCCAACTAGGGGCGAGAGTGCCAACCAGAGAACGTTCCAGGCTGGAGACATTGTTGCCAAAATAAGGGTTTGTCTCCATTCATACGGGAGCGGACCTGGGCTCGGGGTTGTCTCAGGTGGGAAAGGTGTTGGCAACACTGTTGTAAGTAGTAAGAGTGTGGCAAGAGTGTGGTAAGAGTGTGGTAAGAGTGTGGTAAGTGTGTGGTAAGAGTGTGGTAAGAGTGTGGTAAGAGTGTGGTAAGAGTGTGGTAAGAGTGTGGTAAGAGTGTGGTAAGAGTGTGGTAAGAGTGTGGTAAGAGTGTGGTAAGAGTGTGGTAAGAGTGTGGTAAGAGTGTGGTAAGAGTGCCTCATGTTGCTCGATGTTGGTTTAAGTGTTTTATGTGGCTCGATGTTGGTAAGAGTGGTTTATGTTGGCTATGAGGTGAAAAGTAGAGAGGTCATAGTTTAGGGTTAGTCAGTGTTGGCAAAAGTGGTTTATGTTGGCTATGAGGCAAGAGTTATAGAGTTAATAAAAGGGTAGTGTGTATGTTGGTTGTGGGGTAAGAATTACAGAGTAAAGTGTTCAGATCTGGGTTGTGTTCATGTTGTCTATGAGGCCAAATTTACTTGGTAAGTGTTGGTAAGATAGTTTATGTGGGATATGAGGTGAGAGTTACAGAATAATTCTTATATTGGTGAAGATGTAAATAGTAAATGATTAAGACTTGCTGAGTGTTGGTAAAGATTAAATACTCAAGAGTTGCTAAGTTTTATCAAGAATATGTTTTCCGTTGTCTGGTTACTTATGTTTTTCAAAGATTATTGTCTTCGTTATTAACAATACACACTTATTTTTATCATTTCTTAGGAGTGTGGCTGAAAGGTACTCGTATTCTAACAACAACAACAACAACAACAACAACAACGGCAATATTATAATGCCCTTTGTTTCCACCCATCCCCCCAAAAAACTCTACGGACATTAACCGAACGTTTCACATACAACCCTAACCGAAAAGGCGATAAAGCTTATGGAGAGAAGGAAAAAAATAATGAAAATCCTATAACCTTCATTTCCATAAACGTATTTTTTCTCATGAAATAATCCCTATCTCTGAAAAATAAAAAATCTTTCCCTCCCAAGACATAAAAACTAATAAGATTAAAAGATATAAATAACATGCTGAATTATGATAAATAATAATTCCAAAAAGATTCTAAAATATCAATAAAAATATCGACCGTAATAATAATAAAAGCAACAACAACAATAACAATAACAGCAAGCATAGAATTAGATCATTAATAATCATGACAATAATAATAATAATAAAAATGATAATAGTAATAATAACATTAATGATAACGACGATAACAATAATAAATATATAAAAATAATGATAACAATAATAACAACACCAATGAAATAACAAAACAACAACAAAGACAACAACCTTAACCCCCCCCCCCAACACAACAGTCAACCCCCTCCCCCTCCACTTAACCCCCCCCCCACCACAAGTCAACCCCCTCCCCCTCCACTCTACCCCCCCCCCCCTAAGAGAATGACCACGACCACAACCCAAGCAGCGTGGCTCTCTCTCTCTCTCCCCTCCCCTTCCCCTTCCCCTTCCCCTCCCCCTCCCCTTCCCCTTCCCCTCCCCCTCCCCTTCCCCTTCCCCTTCCCCACCCCCTTCCTCCTCCAATGCTTTTCCTATATTCCCTTCGTCAGGTACACGGGGAGGGCTGCCCGATATATCACCCGTAAGGAGAAGAGCGAGGGCGTGTGGGCGGCCGGGTTTGGTGAAGAGTGTGATCACCGCCCATGTTCCACCACGCCCATGGCTGGACTTTGGCCAGACCTCTTTCCCTCCCCGTCCCTTCCCTTACCTTCCATTCCCTCCCTCCCTTCTCTCTCTCTCTCTCTCTCTCTCTCTCTCTCTCTCTCTCTCTCTCTCTCTCTCTCTCTCTCTCTCTCTCTCTCTCTCTCTCTCTCTCTCTCTCTCTCTCTCTCTCTCTCTCTCTCTCTCTCTCTCTCTCTCTCTCTCCTCTCTCTCTCTCTCTAACCAACTGGAGACAAAGACGCTCCAAGCAACCAAAACAAGAACACCAATGAATACAAAAACAAACAAACAACACACACACACTGTAACAAAGACACCCTTACCAACCGACACACATAAAAAAACAGAACCAACAAAAACAAAAATAGCCCCAACACCAAAATAAAAATAAAAACATCCCGTTTACAAAAAAAAAAAAACACGACGAAAAACACCCACACAACAACAATAACAAAAACATTCACCAAGTCAAACAATCAAATAAAAAACAACAACCCCTTCAAAACAAATACGACAATATAAAAAAAAAAAAACAAGATCAGTATCGCTTGTCCCTACTCCCCCCCTACCCCCTATCCCCCCCATACCCCCCATCCTCAATCACGGCCGATACATCATTCACCGCAAACTGCTGCCAATCATGACGTCACGCCGCGATGGCACTCTGGGGGGGAGGGGGGAGGGGGGGGGGGGGACACAACACGACGGTCACATACTTACACGCACACATGCTTACACGCACATACGAATATACGTACATGTATACGGTATGAATGTGTATGGGTTTTCACTTACACACATGGAGAGATATGCATATGCACGCTTATGGAAACACTTGCATAGTCATGTTCGAGGTTGCATATGCATTCTCTGTCTGTCTGTCTGTCTGTCTGTCTGTTTGTTTATTAATTTCTTTGTTTTTTTCTGCCTGTCTGTCTTTTTCTCTCTCTCTCTCTCTCTCTCTCTCTCTCTCTCTCTCTCTCTCTCTCTCTCTCTCTCTCTCTCTCTTCCTCTCCCTACATCTTCCCTACTCTTCCTCTCCCTCTCTCCCTCTCCCTACGTCTTCCCCATTCTTCCTCTCCCTCTCTCCCTCTCTTCCTCTCTCCCTCTCCCTACATCTTCCCTACTCTTCCTCTCCCTCTCCCTCGCCCTCGTCTCCGTCTCCTCTTCCTTCCCTTTAATCTCCCTCTATCTCCCTCTCCCTCGCCCTCGTCTCCCTCTCCTCTTCCCTCCCTCTAATCTCCCTCTATCTCCCTCTCTCTCCCTCGCCCTCGCCCTCGTCTCCGTCTCCTCTTCCCTCCCTCTAATCTCCCTCTATCTCCCTCTGTCTCCTTCTCCCTCGCCCTCGTCTCCCTCTCTCTCCTTTTTCCTCGCCCTCGTCTCCGTCTCCTCTTCCCTCCCTCTAATCTCCCTCTATCTCCCTCTGTCTCCTTCTCCCTCGCCCTCCGTCCCCCAGACAAAGGGCTAAAGACCCACTCATCCTCGCTATACCTTACAACACTGCCTAAAATCCCCTTCCCTGAATTCAGCGCATCTAATTAAGCGCTAACATTACCAACATCGCTAATATCTAGCGACCTTAACAGCGTAGATATGTACGTGTATGTATGTGCACGTGCGTGTGTACGTTTGGCTTACTCTCTCTTTCTCTTTCTCTCTTTCTCTTTCTCTTTCTCTTTCTCTTTCTCTCTCTCTTTCTCTTTCTCTTTCTCTTTCTCTTTCTCTTTCTCTTTCTCTCTCTCTCTCTCTCTCTCTCTCTCTCTCTCTCTCTCTCTCTCTCTCTCTCTCTCATTAATATGTATGTATCTTTTTCGATTATCGAGAAAGAGTCAGATACGCAAAATAGTCAAGATTGGTTCGAATCTGCTGAATGAAAGGAGAGAAAAAAGAAAAAAAAGAAAAAAAAAAGAAGTGAAAAACGGATCGCCTGTGCATAAATAAAGGATATGGGAGTATCTGGCACTTCGACTATAAAAGGAAGAATCAATTGTGGAAGTGCTGGATTGGGCGCTAAATGGGGGGAGAGAGAGAGGGAGAGAGAGGAGAAAATGGGATAGAAGGGAAGGGAGAGGAGGGAGGGAGGATGAGAGGGAGGGAGAGGGAGGGAGGGAGGGAGAGGGAGGAAAGGGAAAGGAAGGAGGGAAGGAGGGAGGGAGGGAGCGGGGACAGGGCTCGAAAGGGAAGATTAGAGGGGAGAAACAGGACGAAGAGAAAAGGATAGAGGGAGAAGAAAGGAAGGGAGAAGGAGAGAAGAAAGGAGGGAGGGAAAATGGCGGGCAACGGGGCAGAGAATCTCCCCTCGCTAATTCTGTGTCCCCATTGAGCGGGTGTTGCTATCGGCCATTTTATTTATTTCTTTTGCTTGATCGGAGGACCTTGTTGCCGTCTTGGGGGCATTTCGTTTGTTTCCGGGTTTGGTGAAACTTCTCCCCTCGGCTAGTTCTCTACGGACGCGTCTGCCTCTCGCTCTCGCTCTCTCCCTCTCTCGCTATCTCTCTCTCTCTCTCTATCTCTCCTTCTCTCTCTATCTCTCTCGCTATCTCTCTGTCTCTGTCTATGTCTCTGTCTCTCTCTCTCTCTCTCTCGCTATCTCTCTCTCTCTCTCTCTCTCATACCTTCTCACTATCTCTCTGTCTTTCCCTCATAGAGTTCTTTCGCCTTCCTCCATCCCTCTCTCCCCCCCTACCCCTGACACTCCCTCCAGCCATCTATTTCTCTCACTCCCCCCCTTCCCTCTCCCATCTTTCCTCCATTTCTCTCACTCTCTCTATCCCTCTTCCCTCTCTCCCTTCCCCTCTCCCCTCCCTCCCTCCTTCCCTTCCCCTCTCCCCCCCCCCCTCATACACCGGAGGTTCTGGGGACATTTCCGCATGTTAAGATGGACTCAGCAAAACCCCTCCACCACTCCATCCCCGCCACTTCGCTTTCTCCTCACTCGCAAGAACTTCGTTGTCTCCTCTCTGTATCTGTCTCCCCTCTCTTGCTTTTCTCTTCTCTTCTCTTCTTTTCTCTTCTGTTCTCTTCTCTCTTTCTTTAGTTCTTTCTCTTTTTTCTTTCTTTAGTTCTATTTTTTCTCTCTCTTTCTCATTCTCTTTCTTACTATCCTTGTCAATCTCACTCTCATTTTCCTCTCTCCCTCTCCCTCTCCCTCTCCCTCTCCCTCTCGCCTTCCATCTCCCTCTCCCTCTCCATCTCCCTCTCCCTCTCCCTCTCCCCTTCCCTCTCCCCTTCCCCCTCCCTCCACGATATTTCCCCCAACTGAGAAAGAACGAAAGAGAAGAGAAGAAAAAAAATAAGAGAAACGAAAAGAGACACAGAAAGAGAGAAAGAGAAAATATAGAGCCAGTTGTCCCTATAAGATATAGGCCTACAAATGTACGTAATAATCGCTGTCGTTTTGTATTAGAATCAACTTGAGAGGAATTGTTTTCAGTTTATGATGGAAATTTGGGCCGTTTTTTTTCTTCTGTCATCTTCTGGAAATTAAGAGAGAGGGAGGGAGGGAGGGAGGGAGGGAGGGAGGGAGGGAGAGAGAGGGAGGGAGGGAGGGAGGGAAGGAGAGGGAGGGAGGGAGGGAGAGAGAGGGAGAGGGATGGAGAGGGAGGGAGGGAGGGAGGGAGGGAGGGAGGGAGAGAGAGAGAAAGAGAGAGAGAGAGAGAGAGAGTGTGTGTGTGTGTGTGTGTGTGCATGAGTATGTGTGAGTGTGTGCACTCCAACCGACCCTGACAACCCCCATTACCCAAAGAGGTAGGAAGAGGGGAGAAGAGAAGGTGGGAAGAGGGAAGGGGAAGAGAAGAGAGGAGAGAGAGGAAAAGGGGCGAGATGAGAGAGAGGAGAAGGGATGAGAGGAGAGAGACGAGAAGGAATGAAAGGAAAGAGGAGAGGAGGAGAGTGAAAAGGAGTGAGCAGAGAGTAGAGAGAGGATGGAAAGGTGAGGGAAGAGAACAAAAGAGAGGATAGGGAAGAGGGAAGAAAGATAAGAAAGAGAAGAGAGCGAAGAGAGACAGACGACAGAGGAGAGTGACCACAGCCCCCAGCCCCCAGACCCCAGACCCCAGACCCCAGTTGCGTCCGCGGCCATACAGTTTCGAGACACAATGGGTATGATCGAGTCGGAAGACAATGGGGCATGATGGGGAAGAATGGGTTACTCATTTGGGCCATTAGCTCACGGGGTATAATCAACGGGGTCCCATTGTCCAGCCCCTGAGGTTCTCCCGTCGCCACACACACGGTCTTGGCGCCGGCGCTGGGACGCTTTCTCGAGGGCCGCTCCGCTCCGGCTGGGGGCTAAGGGTTGGCTTCCTTGCTTTTGCCCTTGTTCTCGGGGGGTTGCTTTGTTGGTTTGTTTCTCTTCGCTTCCCTTTCGCTTCACTTTGCTTTGATTTGCTTCTCTTCAATTCCCTTTCACTTCACTCTGCTTCCCTCCCCTTCCCTCCTCCTTTCCTTTCCCGTCATTTCCCTTCCTTCCCCTTCCTTTCCTTTCCCTCCCTTTCTTTCCCTTCCCTCCTTTCTTTCCCTTCCCCCTCCCTTCCCTTCTCTCCCTCCTCCCTTTCTTCCCCTTCCCTCCCTCCTTCCCATTCCCTTCCCTCCCTCCCTCCCTCCCTCCTCCTTTCCTTTCCCGTCATTTCCCTTCCTTCCCCTTCCTTTCCTTTCCCTCCCTTCCTTCCCCCTCCCTTCCCTTCTCTCCCTCCATCCCTCCCTCCTCCCTTTCTTTCCCTTCCCTCCTTCCCTTCCTCCCTTCCCTCCTTTCCTCCCTTCCCTCCTTCCCTCCTTCCCTCCCTCCCTCCCTCCTCCCCCCACCTCCCCCATTTAAACAAAACGCAACGAGCATTAAACTACGGAACACAAAGCCATTCTCCGCTAATGAATGCAGACGTGAATGTCCGCGGTAAACACAAGCCGAGGAGGGGGTGGGGAGGAGTGGGGAAGTGGGGGAGAGGAGAGAGGGAGGGAGGGAGAGAGGAAGAGAGGGAGGGAGGAAGGGAGGGAGGGAGGGAGGAAAGGGGAAGTCTGGGGTGTGGGGTCTATTGCAAATTATGCATTATTTATTCTGCTTCGCTACCAATTTCGTCTATATCTACTTATCTATCGTTATCGCGATTGTCATACATACATCAATAATAGTAGTAATAACAACAACAATAATAATAGTAATAATAATAACAATAATAATGAAATACTACTACTACTAACAATAATAAAATAATAACAATAACAGAAAATAATAACAATAATAATAATAATAATAATAATAATAATGATGATGATGATGATCATCATCATCATCATGATACCAGCATCATGATAATAGTATTAATACCAGTAATAGTGATAGTAATAGTAGAAGTAGTTGTTGCTAGGAGTAGTAGTAGAAAAAGAAGTAGTAGTAATAGTAGTAGTAGCAGTAGTAGTAGTAGTAGTACTACTACTACTAATAATAATAATAGTAATAATTAAAATATCAGTAGCAGTAGTAGTAG
>BOPN01006192.1:47500-65000 GCA_017312705.2 Penaeus japonicus
GGGAGGGAGAGGGAGGGGGAGGGAGAGGGAGGGAGGACGGCTTCCAGAGTGGTGGGTGGGGGATAGGGGTGGGGGAAGGGGGGGGCCTGTCTTCCTCACCCTTCGTTCTCCTCCTCCGTCCTCTTCCTCCTCTTCATCCGCCCCCTTCTTCCTCTTCCTCCTCCTCCTCCTGTTCGCTCTTTTATTGAGTCTTGAGGCGCCTTGAGAGGAAGGGGGACGGGAAGGAGGGTTGGAAATGTAAAGAGGAAGAGGCAGAGGAAGAGGAAGGAAGCGAAGAAGGGAGGAAGGAAAAGGAGGGACAAGGAGGGAAAGAGGAGGGGGATAAGGTGAGAGGAGGGAGGGGAGAGGGAGAGGGAGAGGGAGAGGGAGAGGGAGAGGGAGAGGGAGAGGGGGAGGGCGAGGGAGAGAAAGAGAGAGAGGGAGAAAGAGAGAGAGAGAGAAAGAGAGAGAGAGAGAAAGAGAGAGAGAGAGAGAGAATTGAGAAGAGAGAAGAGAGAGATAGAGATAGATAGATAAATAGATAGATAGATAGAGAGAGAGAAGAGAAAGAATATATTGATAGATAGAGAGAGAGAGAGAGAAAGAGAGAGAGAGAGAGAAGAGAAAGAATGAAGAAAAACAAAAGCAGAAACAAATTGTTAGATTGAGAAGAACAAGAAACGAAATTGCCACTAAAATAGGGGGAACAAGACACCGACTAAGAAAGGGGGAGGAAGGGGGTAGAAGGAGGGGGACGAGGGGAGGAGGAGGGGAGGGGAGGAAGAGGGGGAGGGGGAGAAGGGGAGAAGGGGGTAAAAAGCCACAAGGAAGAGCGTATATTGCAGCATCCATCAGCCGACGCGGCGCGGAACAGATATAGGCGGGTTATCAATAAGGGCGAAGGAGGGTGAAAGTGACAGCGTGTTATCACCTCTATTACAATGCTGACCCCGAAGGCAAATGACATAGTCCCCCCTCCCGAACCCCCTTAAACTTCCCACTTCTCACCGAGTGCCGTTTTCTGTCGATTTATAGGGATACTAAGGAAGATTAATCTTGTCACTTGTGCTGGTCAAACACTTCGAAGCCCAATACGTTCCAGAAATGTGTGGGGAATGGTTACCGCTGACGTCACTCGATTCCCCTCTCCGGCAGTTCGCATATTTCTCTCTCTCTCTCGCTCGCTCTCTCTCTCGCTCTCTCTCTCTTTCTCTCTCTTTTTCTCTCCCTCGAGCTTTTCCTTCCTCCTTCCTTCTATTCCTTTCCTCTATCTCGCCCTCCCTCCAACCATCCATACCTTTATCCCTCCCTCCCTCTCTCCCCCCTCCCCCCCTCCCCCTATCTCTCCCTCCCTCCCTCTCTCCCTCCCTCTCCCTCCCTCCCCCCCTCCCTCTACCTCCCTCTACACCCAGCCTCATTCTCGCAAGCACCAAACTCGGAACGACTAAGACGTGCATGCAAGCAGCGAGAGGGGAAGCTCACTCACTCGCCCCCCCCCTCCCCTCGCTTCCTTTTGCTTGCTTGCTTGCTGTCGAGCGACTCTTTATCGTCTGCCGCTCACATAAACGCAAGTGCTTTGTCCACTTCAGCCTTTCATAATCTGGGGGTGAGGGGAAGGGGGTGAGACGAGGGAAAGGGGGGAAGGGGAAGGGAAAGGGGGAGGGGAAGGGGAAGGGGAAGGGGAAGGGGAAGGGGAAGGGGAAGGGAAATGGGAAGGGGAATAGGCAGGGGAAGGGGAAGGGGAAGGGGAAGGGGAAGGGAAAGGGGAAGGGGAAGGGGAGAGGGAGGGGAAGGGGAGGGGAAGGAGAAAGGGAAGGGGATGGAGAAGGGGAAGGGGGAGAGGGAAAAGGAGGGAGGACGTGGAGAGGGGATAGAGGAAAAGGGGAGAGGGGGGAAAGGAGGAAAGGGGGAGGGACAAAGGGGAGGAGATGGAGGAAAGGAGAAGGGGTAGGGGGAGGGGAAGGGCAAGGATGAAAGAACGGAAAGTGTCTTCTTGTCATTAACTTTTCTTTTTTCCCCTTTCTCGTCTCTTTCTTACTCTCATTTTTTCTCTCACTCGTCGTTCTTGTCCTTTTCCTCTCTCTCACCCTCTCTTCACATCTTTTTTCATGGCCTCTTCTCCTCGCCTCGTTTCCCTTCTTCCTATTGCTTCACCACCACCACCTCCTCCTCCTCCTCCTCCTCGTTTATTCTTCTCCTTTTTTTCTTTTCCTTCTTCTTCTTCTTCTTCTTCTTCTTCTTCTCCTTCTTCTTCTCCTTCTTCTTCTTCTTCTTCTTCTTCTTCTTCTTCTTCTTCTTCTTCTTCTTCTTCTTCTTCTTCTTCTTCTTCTTCTTCTTCTTCTTCTTCTTCTTCTTCTTCTTCTTCTTCTTCTTCTTCTTCTTCTTCTTCTTCTTCTTCTTCTTCTTCTTCTTCTTCTTCTTCTTCTTCTTCTTCTTCTTCTTCTTCTTCTTCTTCTTCTTCTTCTTCTTCTTCTTCTTCTTCTTCTTCTTCTTCTTCTTCTTCTTCTTCTTCTTCTTCTTCTTCTTCTTCTTCTTCTTCTTCTTCTTCTTCTTCTTCTTCTTCTTCTTCTTCTTCTTCTTCTTCTTCTTCTTCTTCTTCTTCTTCTTCTTCTTCTTCTTCTTCTTCTTCTTCTTCTTCTTCTTCTTCTTCTTCTTCTTCTTCTTCTTCTTCTTCTTCTTCTTCTTCTTCTTCTTCTTCTTCTTCTTCTTCTTCTTCTTCTTCTTCTTCTTCTTCTTCTTCTTCTTCTTCTTCTTCTTCTTCTTCTTCTTCTTCTTCTTCTTCTTCTTCTTCTTCTTCTTCTTCTTCTTCTTCTTCTTCTTCTTCTTCTTCTTCTTCTTCTTCTTCTTCTTCTTCTTCTTCTTCTTCTTCTTCTTCTTCTTCTTCTTCTTCTTCTTCTTCTTCTTCTTCTTCTTCTTCTTCTTCTTCTTCTTCTTCTTCTTCTTCTTCTTCTTCTTCTTCTTCTTCTTCTTCTTCTTCTTCTTCTTCTTCTTCTTCTTCTTCTTCTTCTTCTTCTTCTTCTTCTTCTTCTTCTTCTTCTTCTTCTTCTTCTTCTTCTTCTTCTTCTTCTTCTTCTTCTTCTTCTTCTTCTTCTTCTTCTTCTTCTTCTTCTTCTTCTTCTTCTTCTTCTTCTTCTTCTTCTTCTTCTTCTTCTTCTTCTTCTTCTTGAGAGAGAGAGAGAGAGAGAGAGAGAGAGAGAGGGAGAGGGATAGAGAGAGAGGGAGGGATGGAGAGAGAGCGAGAGCGAGAGTATCTACCAATAAAGTAAAAAAGTACAAAAAGAAGACAACGATAAGTAAAAAAAAAAAAAAACTGACCACCCTGTCTACAAGAAGGCAAAACAAACAACACAAACAAAGAAGACAATCCTAGATAAGAAAAAAAAAAAAAAAAAAAAAAAAAAACACGGCCCAAGACAAGAGCTGAGGTCCAATCGGCACCATCACAGCACACGCAGCATCCCGTGTAGGTACGTAACGCTCTCTGAGATAAGATAAACAACGGCAGCTTCCGGGCAACAAGGGCCTGGCGGAACACCTTTATCAGGACTATTACAAGTTGGTTGTTTTTTTCTGCTTGCTTGTTAATTGCTTGAGGGGAGTGTTTGGATTTCTGTGTCTTTGATTTGTTTAAAGTAAATGGGGGGGTATGTTTTTTTATGTTTTTTTTATGTATATTCTTTATCGCGAATTATAGTTCCCTATGTTTCTGTTTTTGTATTTCTATCTGTCTGCCATTTAGTTAGTTAGTTAGTCAGTCTGTTTTACAAACTGTCTGTCTGTCTGTCTCTCCTCTCTCTCTCTCTCTCTCTCTCTCTCTCTCTCTCTCTCTCTCTCTCTCTCTCTCTCTCTCTCTCTCTCTCTCCCCTCTCTCTCACCCACCACTATCTCAGAGCAGCTCCGATTCGCCATAATGGTCACCATTTGCACGTTCATAAAAGGACGATAAAACGCAATTCCACGGTACAATTAAATGGTCAATCCCGGGTATTCTCTCTGCCTTTCACCTTGGCCGAAGACATGCGGGTCATAAAGAAACATGATTGACAAAATCGCAAATAAAAAAATAAAAAAATGGGATGGAAAGGGGGGAATATCCATGGAATAAAAGAAGAGAGATAAAAATGGATGGGAAGTGAGAATTTCCATGTTAGAGAGAGAAAAAAAGAGGAAAGGGGGGAAAAGAAATGAAGTCTCTATTTCTACTCCGTCTCTCTTTCGCAGTCAAATCCCCCGAACATATCTATGTCTTCTGGGTCTTCAAGAGAGAGGGAGGGATAAAAAAAAATGAATGAAAGAAAGATTTTCTGACGGAGATAACGACGCGAAAGAAAGAGAAGAGAGAAGAGAGAGAGAGAGAAAGGAAAAGAAGACGTTGATCCGGAAAGAGGTAAAAGACACGAAGAAGAAATCGCTGCCACATCATCAAATCCCTCGGAATCTCATTAACAGCTAAGTCCCCCCTCTCAATTCCCAGGTCCACGCCCCGTTTTCTCTAACGGACGAGCGCCCCACTTACATAAGCGATCCCTGGTGGCTAATACACGCGCCACCTCTGGGACGATAAAACTTTCAGATACCTGACATTTTCTGCTGGATTCGCCTTTTATCTGAGGTTACCGAGGCGTTTAGGGTTTAATATCATTCGGCGCGGACATTAGTAAATGACCGACAGCGGTGTTTTAGCGTGTGCAATGAGGAGGGGAGAAATCAGTGGAGGGAGGGAGGGAGGGAGGGAGGGAGCGAACGGTGGAGGGAAGGAAGGAAGGAGGGAGGGAAGGAGGGAGGGAGGGAAAGAGGGAGGGAGAGAGGAAGAGATAGAAAGAGAGAGAGAGATCGCTAGGGCCATCACACTTATTGGAATTCGGTGTGTTAAAATGTTTGGCATTATCTTTAAATGACCGGCACTGAGTGAGTAGCCGATACTGGTGTATATCTATGTTAACCCCACGATTGCCCCCGCGGAGTCTAAAATACCTCCGCCATTATTTACCGCGTCAGACACAAAATGTCCGAATAAATAAGACCCATTGGCCGTGTCAGGGAAGGACTGGCATGTCGGAGGTATAAAATATTCGGACATTGGTCGCTTGGATCTCCTCCTCCCTCCCTCCCTCCTCCTTCCCTCTCCCCCCTACTCCTTCTCCTTTCCCCTCATCCTTATTCTCTTTCTTTTCCTTCCTTCTTCCCCTTCCTCCTCCTTCCCTCGCTTTCTTCCTTCCCTCTCTTCCTACTCCCTCCTCCCTCCCTCTCCTACGGCCTCCATTACCCTCCCCCCCTCCCCTCCTCCTAGGCATCCCGGCCTCTCGTTCTTTTTAATTTCTTCCACTTTTTCTTCTTTATCTTCCATCCTCCTCGGCTTTTTTTTCTCTCTTTCTCTCTCCATCTTCCCCCCTCCCTCCTTGGAGCGAACGAGGGGATGAGAAGGAGGGGAGAAGAGGAGCGAAGAGAGAGTGTAGATGGCAGCACTGATACTCGATCTGTCACTCTCTTTCCTTAATACCGTCAGGGGCTCCCGACACCCGCACATTCCCGCCAAATCTTTTGTTCTCCCGTTGCTATCTCATTCCGTTTATGGCTTTAGCGCCGAGGAAATTGATAATCTTTATGCGATGTCTTGTAGGAACATTAAGGAATATTTTAAAAAGTCGAAGAGCGAAAGGAAAATAGGGATATGATGGGGTTGTACGCTTCCCTTTCTCCTCCCCCTCAAAAGTAAGGAAAAATCTTTTAAATTACGTTTATAATTTTGGCGCATTCTCGGTCAAACTAACCTCAGAGATACAGACTGTTTAGAACAATAATGGATTAAATCTATCCTGTACTTCATTAAAGCTCGTTATGCGGATATATATTGCCTCACAACATTATTGTGGCTAATTTAATACAAGAGACCAACTGTAACTTACAGAAAATTAATTGTTTGAATTACTGTATATATCCACAGTCACTCTGCATGTAATTATTTTCACGGTTGTTCTGTGCGATGGAACGTTTGCAAATATTAATTCAATATTTCAGTTTTGGGATGATTTAGTGAATAAGCTAGTGGTGATAATACTAATACTGATTATTACAGTAATGATAAGACTAGTAAAAATATCAGCGATGGTGGTGATGATGATGATGATGATGATGATGATGATAATGATGACGATGATGATGATGACGATGATGTTAATGACGAGGATAACGATAGCGACGATGATAAGCGTAAAAATAATCAATGATAATGATAACAATGAAAATACTAAAGACCTGAAAAAACAAAAAAACAAACAAACACCAAACGATAACACACTAAAAAGACCTCAAAAACCGACTCAATTACTTTAGTCTATCCTTCAAAAAAGAAAAAAAAACGAAAGAAAATAAAAAATAAAAAATACTCGCTCCTCATCCCTCTTTAGCCCCCCCCCCCTCACCCCGCAGTGACCATTCCCCCCCTCTCCCTCCCTCTACCCCCCTCTCCCTCACCTCCTTCCCCTTTTCCCTTTCAAACGTCAAACATACGTCATAACACGTACGGGAAACGTCAAAAGAAACGCACCGTGGAATCAATAAATTATGATTTTTTTTCCTTTCCGTTTTTCGTTCTCTCTTATTTCTTGTTTTTGTTGTTTTTTTCGTGCATTTTTTTATTGTTGTTGATATTGATGATGTCATTAGAATTATCTGTGTTTTCTGTCTCTCTCTTTCGTATTTTCTCTCTCTTATTTTGTCACTTTCTTTAGTGCTCTCTCTCTCTCTCTCTTCTCTCACACACTCTCAGCATAAACACCAACTACCCACTCTTCTTCTCCTCCCTCCTACATTTCTCTTCATCCTTATCCTAATCTTTCTCTCGTGCTTTTCCTCCATAGTCCGTCTTCTTCCCTCCTCCTCTTCCACCCTAAGCCATTTTTCTCCTCCCCTCTCTCTTCCTCCCCTCGAAACCCCCCGCAGAATGTTGTATCTTCTTCCCCCCTCCCCCCCCCCCCCCCCCCCCTCTCTCTCTCTCTCTTCCCTTCTCCCTCTCTCTCTCCCTCCCTCCCTCCCTCTCCCTCTCCCTCTCCCTCTCCCTCCCCTCTCCCTCCCCATCAATGGCTTCCCTCCCTCCCTCCCTTCCTCCCTCTCCCTCCCCATCAATGGCTTCCCTCCTTCGCTAAATCATGATTACAATCTGATGACTTCTGAAATGTGTGTAATAACTCATTTCCCATTTTCTTTTGTGACCGCTGCGAGGGAGGGCGAAGAGGGGGAGACTGAAGTAATGATCTCGTTCTCTGATGCCTTTACATTAATAGAAACAAAATACACACACGAGTAGGGTTCGCACGTTGGGAGATGCGGGGTCACTGAGATGTGTGTTTGGAAGGAGGAGAGAGATGGAAAAATGGCGGGAGGGAGGGAGGGAGATAGGGAGGGAGGGCGAGAAATAATAGAAACTACAAATAATGATATGAAGAAGAAGAACAAGAGAGAGCGAGAGAGATAGATAGAGAGAGAAATAAACATACATTCAGAGAAAGTTAATCCCAGATCCTTACAGACAAAATGATGTCGTACACACACCCACAATGACAAGAACGAACACAGAAACACAACAACCGAATTGAAACGAGTTAATCATAAAATTTACCCAGACGACCCTTACCCCCCACCCCCCAATCCACACCCTAAAACACAGACCCCTCCAAACATGCCTCGAGACCACCGAATTTTTCTATAGTTACCCTTGTGTAAATAAAGAATAATCCCCCGTTTTCTTTGATGTGAGCGTGAGTGATGCCGGTAATTGGAAAACCATTACAACATTTTCTGTTGTCTCAGCACAGGGCCTAAAGACAGGCGATGGTTTTCGAGTGACGATATATCCATCACTTGCAGTTTCACTCACAGAGAAATAAGTAAACAATAGGTAAATAAATAAGCAAAAAAATAGATTAGAAGTTGTATAAATCTTCAGACACCGTCACTATTATTATATATGTCACGCTCTTATGGCTGTTAATTTTCGGTATCGTTAATAATTTCTCTTTAAAGGTCTTCTAAAATTATTCTTGGTAAACGGAATGGTGAGAGAACTCGACCTCAGTTACTAATATAACACTAACAGTACACTGTGGTATGGTGTAAGCTTTCACTATATCCTAAGCTTTGCTATCGTCATCTCCCTAGCTCGATCAAAGTACAGTGAAACACCTCACCATTACCCTTCTAAAGGATGGTGAATACCTCACAATTCTCTAAACAAAAAAATAACAAAACTTTTGACTATTAGTCTAAACTTTTACCATCATTAAACATGAAACACGGCGAACAATTTATATCAGATTAACAATTAACAAACAAACAAAACAATGACAACAACAATAATTAAACTAACAACCAAAAAAAAAAATAAATCTCTCGTTCACACATTAAAAATCCCCAAAATATCAAATATCAGATATTATCTTTTTTTATACTAATTGAAATCATTTTTCCCCTGAGCAATATTTCCCTATTAATTCCCACTCTTAATTAATTCCTATAAATTCTCACTCTTCCTCCTCATTCGCTTCATAGTAAACGATTCAATTATTTTTTTCTCTTTCTCTCTCTCTTTATCTATTCCAATTCCAAAACACGACATGAATAATAATCTCACGTTTCTACATTCTTCCACCGAAATGATTTAATTGCTCGATCAAGCGTCGCTTTACAGATAATGCATACAATGTCTCCCTTTCCCTTTAAGACGAAACATTACGAAAATGAGAGAGAGAGATATGGAAAAAAAAATAGTCGACGAAGTATTATGGAAAATCGTGTCCTTTTTAACCAGATGATATTCTCTCTCTCTCTCTCTCTCTCTCTCTCTTTTATTCGTTTTCTTAAATCAACACATCCAAAAGAACTGCACAAAGATAAAAAATACTAAATAACAAAGGCTCAAATTGCACTAGAGGAATCGTAACGAACTTTCCTTTTCCAGCGCCTCCCCCCCAAAAATGCCATAAATAATATCGCGCGGGAAAACCGGCGTAAGACTGAGGGAAAGCGACGCGCTACCAGTCATGTGTGAAGATTAGCTCTGCCCTGTGACTGCGAGGGAGAAGAGGAGGAGGAGGAGGAGGAGGAGGAGGAGGAGGAGGAGGAGGAGGAGGAGGAGGAGGAGGAGGAGGAGGAAGAAGAAGAAGAGAATGAGGAGGAAAATGAGGAGGAGGAGGAGGGGGGAGGGAGGAGGAGGAGGAGGGGGTAGTGGAAGGAGGAAGAGGAGGAGGGGGGTAGAGGAAGGAGGAGGAGGGGGTTGAGGATGGAGGAATAGGAGGAGGAGGAAATAGAGGAAAGGGGAGGGGAGGGGGTAGTGGAAGGAGGAAGTTGAGAAAGGAGGAGGAGGAGGAGGGAGTAGGGGAAGGAGAAGGTGGGGGGAGGGTGGAGGTGATGATTGTGTTGTCTGAAATATTGAGGGGGAAGAATTAGGATGAAAATGAGAAGTAAGGGAGAGGTAAAACAAAAGAGGATGCGAAAAGAGAAAGAAAAAAAGCATAAAAAGAAAAAAATGCGGGAAAGGAATGCGACAAATTCCTTTCTAAAGATGTTTCACCTTCCGATTTCCCGCGCGCGCGAAACGGATATCACCACCTCCTGCCTTGCATTTTTTACCTCTTATCCAAATTTCGATCCCTAATCGTGCAAAAATAACTTCCTCGCACAACTCTTCCATCTCCATCCGATATATCCACACGGTCGGAGTCACCGGATGGCAGTTATATTAATGGATATTTGCCGATATAAAGTTACTCCCCATCTCCCTCTCCTTTGGCTATTCACGCGCGCACACGTGGTCGCCCATCTTCCCCGTAAATCTTGTTCCCTTTCTCCGTTTTCTGTTTCTTTAAGACCTTTTTTTCTCTCTTCTTTTTCTCATTTCCTTCTGCATTTTTTTCCCGTCTCCTTCATCTTTTTTCTTCTCTTTATACTCCCTTCATTTTTTTCTCCATTTCGTCCCCTTCATCACTTTTTTCTCTTTTTTTCCCTTCCATTTATCTACCTTCCTTCCTTCTCTTTCACACTCTACCTTGCCTTCCTCACCCTCCTCCCTTTTCTCACCCTCGCCCTCCTCCTTTTTCCCCTTTCCTTCATTCTTCCCCCCCCCCCCTTCCTCTTCTTCCTTTGTCCAAACCCTCCCCCTCTTCCCTCCTCTCAGCCTCTCCCCCCTTTCTTCTCCCACACCCTTTCACCCTCCTTCCACCTCTCACTCCCTCTCCCTCCCTTACTCCTCCTCCTTCTCCTCCCCACCCTCCTCCTTCTTCTTCTTTTCCCTCCCCTCTCCCTCCCTCCCTTACACCTCCTCCTCCTCCTCCCCTCCTTCTTCTTCTTCTTTTCCCTCCCCTCTCCCTCCCTTCCTTACACCTCCTCCTCCTCCTCCCCTCCTTCTTCTTCTTCTTTTCCCTCCCCTCTCCCTCCCTTCCTTACACCTCCTTCTCCTCCCCTCCTTCTTCTTCTTCTTCTTCTTTTCCCTCCCCTCTCCCTCCCTTACACCTCTTCCTCCTCCTCCTCCCCACCCTTCTTCTTCTTCTTCTTTTCCCTCCCCTCTCCCTCCCTTACACCTCCTCCTCCTCCTCCTCCTCCCCTCCTCCTCCTCCTCCTTCTTCTTCTTCTTCTTTTCCCTCCTTATTTTTTCTTAAAGGCGGGAAATGGCGGGTTATCTGCAGTCACTTTGTAAGCTTCATGGACCGACTTCCAGTAAGGTCTTCGCAGGAACCGAAAATATATTACGCCACGTCTCCCAGCGGCGCTCCGGGTCTCCTCGCCGCTTGGTGTTATTATTAGCGTTACTGTTGTTGTTGTTGTTGTTGTTGTTATTATTATTATTATTATCTAATTATTATTATCACTGTTTTTCTTCTTCTCCTTCTTCTTCTTCATCTTCTTATCGTTATTATTGTTATTATTATTATTTTCATTATCATTATTATCAGTTATTATTATTATTACTATTATTATTATAATCATTATTACCAATATATATATTTATAATCTGTTATTTACTAATCATTCTCGTTTTTCAATCGCCATTTTTTTTTTTTTTTGGGGGGGGGGATTTATGGTATTGTCATTAAACGTCTAATTATTATCAATTAGCGGCACTGCCATCAGTACCATCAATATAATTAAAGCCAAAGATGTAGAATGAATATAAGATTAAGAAAAAAATAATAATAATAATAGAAAAAAATAGAAATGCGAATGATAAGGGTAACCAGACGAGTCATAATGATGATAACAACAACAACGACAAAAATAATAATTATTATTATTATTATCATTATCATAACTATAACAATAATAATGATCATCATAATAACAATCATAATAATATTCATCACCATAAAAATCATCATCATCATCATCATCATCATCATAATAATAATAATAACAATAACGGCGACAGCGTCCGTCCTCCCACATCCGGGAACTTTGGACTTCATCCCGCATATAAAACTTCACATATTCTTTCGGATCCTCTTCAAGCTAACCGAACCGAGTCTTATTACAGCCTCCATTATGAGGGAGAGGGAGAGGGAGAGGGAGGGAGATAGATAGATAGGGAGGGAGATAGAGAGGAAGGGAGGTAGATAGAGGGAGAGGGAGAGGGAGGGAGGTAGATAGATAGGAAGGGAGATAGAGAGGAAGAGGGAGGGAAGTACAGGGGGAGAGGGAGAGAGAAAAGCGGAAGGAAAGGGAGAGGAAAAGGAGGAAAAAAAGTGAGAGGGAGAGGATGACAGCATGGAGAAGGAAAGAGAGGGAGAGGATGACAACATGAAGAAGGAAAGAGAGGGAGAGACAGGGAACGAGTGAGGATGAAAAGGGGGAAAGAAGCGTGAACGAAAGACAAACCGAGAAAGAGACAGCAGGAATTAAGACATCGTCTCTCTCTCTCTCTCTCTCTCTCTCTCTCTCTCTCTCTCTCTCTCTCTCTCTCTCTCTCTCTCTCCTCCCTTCCCTCCATCTACCCCCTACCCAAACTCCTTATATCATCCCCTCATTTTCCCCTTCACCTCCCACTTCCTCACACTCTTCTCCCTCTCTCCCTTCCCCTTTCCCCTCTTTCTCCCCTTAACCTTATCCCTCTCTCCCTTCCTCACCCATCCCCTCTCCTCGTCTTCTTCTCCCTTTACTCTTCCTCCTACCATGACCTTCCTCCCTCTCCCCTCACCCTTCTCCCCTCAAACCTTCCTCCTCTTCCCTCATACCACTTCTTTCTTCTTCCCTCTCCCCTCATCCTACTCACCTGCCTTCCCTTTCTTGTTTCCTCCCTCCACTTGCCTCACTCTGACTTCCCTCTACACACCTCCACTCTCCTCACCCCCTCACACCATTCCCATCACCTCCCTTCACCCCCTCACACCCTCCTCTTCCCCTCACCCCTCACCCCCTCCTCCTCACCCCTTCCTCTCCCCTCTTCCCCTCACCCCTCATCCCCTCTTCCCCTCACCCCTTCCTCCTCTTCCCCTCACCACCTCACCCCCTCCTCCTCTCCCCTAAACCCTCCTCTCCCCTCACCCCCTCCTCCCCTCCTCCTCTTCCCCTCCCCTCGGGCAGAGCTCACCAATGGGGCATCCTCTGTCGGCCGTTTGTACACTTCTGCGGCGGTGGGAGGGTCGACAACACCGGCATTACGTCGGACGGGTTCTTATTGCCTCCCATTTGGGTGGTGATCGCGGGAAAGGGGGGGGAAGGGGAAGAGGGGAGAGGGGGGGGGTGAGGGTGGGAGAGGGGAAAGGGGAAGGGGGAGAGAGTGAGGGAGAGGGAAGGGTGGGGGAGAGGGAGGGATAAGGGGTGAGGGTGGGGGATGGTTAGGGGATGGAGAGAGGGTTAGGGGTTAAGGGTAAGGGGTGAGGGTGAGGGATGAGGGTGGGGGATGGAGTGGGGGATGAGGGGGGAGGGGATGGTGAGAGGGTGGGTTGGGGGGAGAGGAAGGGGAATAGGAGAGAAGGTAAGGGGAGATGGGAATGAGGATAAAGGGAGGAAGAGAAAGATAGAAAGAAAGAAAAATTAAAGGAGGAACAGAGATGGAAGATAGGGAGGGAGGAGGAGGAAGAAGAAGAAGAGAAGGAGGAGGAGAAAGAAGAGAGGAAGGAGGAAGAGAGGGAGAAGGGGGAGGGGGAGGGGGGAGGAGAAAGAAGAAAAGAAGGAGGAGGAAAAAGAAGAGAGGAAGAGGGAAGAAGAAAGGGAGGAGGGGGGGAGGAGGGGGAGGAAGGGAGGGAGGAGAAGGAGGAAGAAATGGGGGTGGAAGAGGAGACGAGGAAATCGAAACAAGGGGACAATAGGGAGACGAGGGGAGACGGAGAGGGGAAGAAAAGAGGAGGAGGAGGAGGCAGAGAGGGTCGAAAGGAGGGGAAGCAAAGTAGGAGGAGTTTGGGAACGAGATGATACGAGGGGAGAAGAGGAAGGAGGAGAAGGAGGAGGAGGAGGAGGAGGAGGAGGAAGAGGGAAGATGAGGGAGGAAGGAGGAGGAAGGGAGAAAAGGGAGAAAGGAAGAGGAGGGAGGAAAGAGGAGGAGGAGGCGGAAGAGGGAGGAGAAAAGAGGAGGAAGAGGAGGAGGAGGAAGGAGGAGGAGAGAGGAAAGAGGAGAAGGAGGAGGAGGAGGAGGAGGGAGGGAGGAAAGAGGAGGAGGAGGAGGGAGGAAGAGGGAGGAAGGAGGAGGAGGAGGAGGAGGGAGGAGAAAGGAGGAGGAGGATAGCCATTTGTCTGTGAGGCTGAAGTAATGGTCCACGACAACCCTCGAGTCAGCAAGCCGCCTTACCACACTCGCGCTCGCTCCCTCGCTCGCTCCCTCCCTCCCTCCCTCCCTCCCTTCGGAACGCCTCCCTCTCGTCTCCCTCCCCGCCCCGTTTCGTCTCCCTCCCCCCCTCCCCCTCCTCCTCCTCGACTCCTTTCCCTTCTTCGATTCTCGTATCTCCTTCTCTCGGCTCCCTCCTTTCCCTCCTTTCGACTCCCTTCCTACCCTCCCTCCCTCCCTCCCCCCTCCACACTCCCTCTTCCCCTGCCCACTCCCTTCTTTCCCTCCCTCCCTCCCTCCTTCCTACCCTCCCTCCCTCCCTCCCTCCCTCCCTCCCTCCTACCCTCCCTCCCTCCTTCCCTCCTACCCTCCTACCCTCCCTCCCTCCCCGCCTCCCCTCAGTTCCCCTCCCACAATCGTACCCTGTTTCAGCCCGGGTCCGTCCGTCCTCACACTGCCTCCTTCACTATAGCGTAGCTGCTTGGCTCTCAATTATCTCGTTAACACCTGTCTGTGTATTAGTCTATATTATCTATCTATCTGTGCGTGTGTGTGTGTGTGTGTGTGTGTGTGTGTGTGTGTGTGTGTGTGTGTGTGTGTGTGTGTGTGTGTGTATGTATTATGTATGTATGTATGTATGTATGTGTGTGTGTATGTATGTATGTATGTATGTATGTATGCATGTATGTATGTAATTATCTAGCTAGCTATTTATCTATCTAGTTATCTATCTATCGATCCATCTGTATCTATGAAATCATGTCTCTCTCTCTCTCTCTCTCTCTCTCTCTCTCTCTCTCTCTCTCTCTCTCTATATATATATATATATTATATATATATATATATATATATATATATATATATATATATATATATCTATATCTATCTATCTATCTATCTATATCTATATATATATATATATATATATATATATATGAAAAATATATATATATATATATATATAATATATATACATATATATAAATATATATGTATATATAACTATATATCAATCCCTATATCTATCTACATAACCTACTTATCTATCTGTCAATCCATCCGTTTATCTATCGACTTCAAACCCAACTTCATCTCTGCGCATCTCGATCCAAAAAAGACGCTGAAATTTCATCCAGTTCAGAGCTAACTTGAACTATCCAGTGTAGGCCTAGTCTAGCGTAGCCCCGATTGATCCCGTAACTTGATATTCCTTTAATCGGCTAATTCAATCTCCGCAGGGGAAACGAAGCTAGCCTCACACTCAAACATAAACACACTTGCACACACATATACTGAAGGAGAGTCTAAAGTAACCTATGTATAAGTGCAGATACATGCTAGTACACACGGAAGAAATACTGTCACGATAATATATACATGCTTATATACATACATACACACACGCACACACACATATACACACACACGCGCACGCACGCACGTACACACACACACACACACACACACACACGCACAAACCATGATCATGACGTCATCCACAACATACACGAGGCAAAGAAGAGGGAAACCCCGATGCAATAAGCTCCCCCCTCCTCCCCCTCCCCCTTCTACCTTCCTTCACCCTCCCTATCCATCTCCTTTTCCTGCTCTCCCTCCCTCTCACCCGCCCCCCCTCCCCCCCCCCTCCCTCTCATCCGCCCTCTCTCTGTCCTTCCCTCCCAATCGTCCGTACGTCCCTCCCCCTCCTCCCTTCCCTTCCCTCCCTCTCATTTGCCCCTCTCCTCCCTCCCCAATCGCCCCCCTCCTTCCGTCCTTCCCTCACCCTCTTCTCCCTTCCCAATCGCCCCTTCCCCCCCCCCCCCACTCTCGCCTGTCCCTCCCTCCCTTCCTCTCCCCCGTCCCTCCCTCCCTCTCGCCCTCCCCCTCCCCCTCCGCCCTTCCACTACATCTTCTAAACGACCTTTCTCAGTGCACAAAAGATGCTTCATATATTATCCAGATCACAGGAGATAATTACAGGCAGATATACTCGGATATTCGGTGTTCTCGGCGAGAGTATGGCTGCGGAGGCGTGTTCGAGTATGTTCTTCCTTGTGAGAGAGGAATAAAAATGCGCGTCTTTATGTTTATTTATGGTTATTTATGTTTCGTTTTGTAGGGAAAATGTGAGAAAAAAGGGTGTTTGTTTCTGTTTCGTTATGGGCAATCCTGAGTGTTTTGTAATCGTGTGGCAATTGCTCAAGGATATAAAAGAATGATTATGATTGGATGGATAACTGAAGGAATTCATAAAACAATGCAGTTTGGGAAATAACACGAGATATGTCTCTTGCTTCGTCGGTTAAACTAGTGGTGCACAATCCACAACAAATACCGCATTGGCTGCCTCCCCCTTTTAAAAAAAGAATTCCTGGGCACTTACCCTACATAACACGCATAAACAACCTACATACCCAGCATATCCCGACCGCCTCCATCTTCCGTTTTCTATAAAGCAGCGCCTCTTCCCACTTTCTGTGAACGCGCTCTTCTCAACCGTCCGCACCGATGTATAACCGTCCTCTACTTTTCGTTTTTCTCCCCAAACTTCCGGGTTTTGCCTACATTTTTGCGCGCTATCGACCTTAAAGAGGATAGCAGGAACAAAATAGGATAGTAATTCTGTAGGTTAGAGCGTGTTCACGAGGATATCCTCTCAAATGTAGAGAAGAAAGGCCACGGCACAGAAACGGCGGGAAGGTGGCCGCCATCTTGATTCATGATAGATGACTGAGGCGGGATGCTTGTTCAGCTCGTTTCGTCTCTCTCTCTCTCTCTCTCTCTCTCTCTCTCTCTCTCTCTCTCTCTCTCTCTCTCTCTCTCTCTCTCTCTCTCTCTCTCTCTCTCTCCCTCTCTCTTGATGTTTGTGTTCAAAGCAGTGATTAAGATTTTTTATGTTAGGAAAATTATGTTTCCGCAGTAATTATGTTGATAGGAAAAAATCTGAAGAGGTAGTCATCCGTTATGTGAATAGGGTGTATCTAATTACGTAAAATTTCTTAATTATCAATTTGTATCCGTAATTATTCAAAACATATCACTTGTACTAAATGCAATATATATTCTAAAATATCTGCAGATAAGAAAAAATCGTTCCCCTCAGCCTAAGAAACAACAAACATACAAAGCCACTTCGGATCTGACGCAGTTCCCATAAATTCACATTAGTAAAAAAAATAAAAAAAAACAAAAAAACAATGTAATTACCTAAGGATACAAAATAAACTCTCCCTCACCCCCCCCCCCCCCTCACTTCCCCCTTCCCTCTCCCTCCCTCCCCTTTGACTATGAAGACAGATCTCTCCCATTAGAAAAAAATAATAATATACAAAAAAAAAAAAAATCACAAAGAAAACGAGGTACGAGAACAATTAAAATTTCGGTAGAAAACGGGAAATGGAGGAGGGGGGACGAATCTAAATCATCCGAGAAATGGCCGCGGAAATTCCCAAAGGCCCACTCTCTTACAAAGCTCCTTCTTGCCTCCCTTTACTTCATTTACCCCCTCCCCCCCCCCCTTGCCCCCATTCCTAACCCCATCACCCACCTCTACTCCTTTCCTCAACCTCAAATTCCACCCCAATCTCTCCACCCCAACTTCATACCCTCATCCACCTTCCTTCCTTCCTTCCCTCCCTCCCTCCCCTACTCCCCATCCCCAACCCCCAAAAAAATAACCATCCTCCATCCTCCTCCCTCTTCCCCCTCCCCCCCCCCCACCCCACCCTCAAGCCCACAAAACACACCCTATCCTCCTCACCCTCCTCCTCC
>BOPN01006192.1:77500-80903 GCA_017312705.2 Penaeus japonicus
TCCAACCTCTTCTTGTTCCTCTTCCTCCTTCCTCCTTCCTCTTTCCTCCTCTTCACAGGGAAACCCGGCGAAAGGGAACGGCCGTAAAAGGGAGAGAGGCGCAGAAAATACCTCATTCCCTCTTGCTCTCTCGCTCCCTCTTTTCTTTTTTCCTTCTCTCTCTCTCTCTCTCTCTCTCTCTCTCTCTCTCTCTCTCTCTCTCTCTCTCTCTCTCTCCCCATATGCATCCCTATTCCCTTTCTCCCACCCACCATCCCTCCATCCCTCCCTCACACTTAGTCGCCCTCTCCTTCACTCCCTCTCCTCCCACCGTCTTCCACTCCCACTCCTTTCCTCTTCATCTCCCTCCCTCCCTCCTTCCCTACTCCCTCTTCTCCCTTTCTCCCACCCACTCACCCACCCACTGAACCCTCTTCCCCCCTCCCTCCCTCCCTCCCTCCTTCCCTACTCCCTTTTCTCCCTTTCTCCCACCCACTCACCCACCCACTGAACCCTCTCTCCCCCCTCCCTCCCTCCTTCCCTACTCCCTCTTCTCCCTTTTCTCCCTTTCTCCCACCCACTCACCCACCCACTAAACCCTCTCTCCCCCCTCCCTCCCTCCTTCCCTACTCCCTCTTCTCCCTTTTCTCCCTTTCTCCCACCCACTCACCCACCCACTAAACCCTCTCTCCCCCCTCCCTCCCTCCTTCCCTACTCCCTCTTCTCCCTTTTCTCCCTTTCTCCCACCCACTCACCCACCCACTGAACCCTCTTCCCTCCTCCCTCCTTCCCTACTCCCTTTTCTCCCTTTCTCCCACCCACCCACTGAACCCTCTCTCTCCCCCTCCCTCCCCATCCCTCCCTCCCTCCTTCCCTACTCCCTCCCCATCCCTCCCTCCCTCCTTCCCTACTCCCTTTTCTCCCTTTTCTCCCTTTCTCCCATCCACCCACTGAACCCTCTCCCCCCCCCCTCCCTCCCTCCTTCCCTACTCCCTTTTCTCCCTTTCTCCCACCCACTGAACCCTCTCCCCCCTCCCTCCCTCCCACCCCTCCCCCCCGTCAAAAAGTTTACGATCGCGTCCGCTCTGCATACCCAATGAGACCGCCCCAACCACGCTGCCCCAATCACCTTCTCGACGTCACTCCTTCTCTTTCTTCTCTCTTCTTCTTCTTCTTCTTCTTCTGTCTTCTTCTTCTTTTTCTATTTCTTCTTCTACTTCTGTCTTCTTCTTTTTCTCGTTCTTCTTCTTCTTTTTCTTCTTTTCTTCTTCTTCTTCTTCTTCTTCTTCTTCTTCTTCTTCTTCTATTTCTTCTTCTTCTCGTTCTTATCATTATGATTACTTTTCTTTTTCTTTTTCTTCGTCTTTTTATTCCTCTATTGCTAATTTTTTTTTTCTTCTCCATCCCCTTATTCTCCTTCTTCTCCTTCTTTCCCTCTTCCTCCTTCTCCTACTTGAGGGTAGAAAGGTAGGAAGGAGGAGGAGGATTAGGCTGAGGAGGAGGAAAAGAAGACGGAGGAGGGGAAAAAGAGGAGGAGGAGGACGACGAGAAAAAATGAGAAGGAAGAAGAGGACAAGAAAAAAAGAGGCAAAAAGTAATACTGATTAAGAGGAAGAAGAGGAGGAGGAAGAGGAGGAGGAAAATGATTACGAACAAGAAGTAGAAAGAGAAGAAGAAAATAGGGCAAAACCACGATAATATCAAGTGAGATTCCATGATGATGGTGATAATGGTTATGACGATGATGATGATGACCAAGAAAGAGAAGAATTAACAAGAGAGACGTGAAAAAATATGATAATGATAATAAATGAATACAAAAGTAAAGAGAAAGAGAGAGAGAAAGAGAGAACGAAAGAGAGGAAGAGAGAGAGAGAGAGAGAGAGAGAGAGAGAGAGAGAGAGAGAGAGAGAGAGAGAGAGAGAGAGAGAGAGAGAGAGAGAGAGAGAGAGGGGGAGAGAGGGAGAGAGAAGACCATGGAGGTATGTGAAAAATGGGTTTCATCCCCGAGACTTTTGCCCGTCCGGGACTGCACTCGGAAGAAAAAAGTTTCGGAATGAGACAAACAGCGCATCAGGCAAGCGTAATCTCACAATAAAATCAAAATATCTCGTCAAAAACAACAGCCTACCCCCCCTTCCTCTCCCACCTTACCCCCCTACCTGCATCTAAACCTTATCCAAAAAAATAAAAATTCTTGAATTCTAGTAACAACCGTTTAAGATGACGAAAACGAAAAAGAAGTAATAAAGAAAAAGATAAGCGACAGAGAGATACATAGATTAGATTAGATAGATATTTAGATAGATAGACAGAGAGAGAGAGAGAGAGAGAGAGAGAGAGAGAGAGAGAGAGAGAGAGAGAGAGAGAAAGAGAAAGGAAAATCATATCCAGTACACGACCCGCGACTTACGTTTTGATGTGCATGTTATATCCGAGTTGTATTGTGTAGGGCAGAGATTCAGGCACGCCCGAGTTCCTGTGATATATATCTTCACGACAGGGGGGTAAAGGGAGAGGAGAAGGAATGAGGGGAGAGGAACGGGGAAAAGGGGCGGAGAGGGGAGGGGGGGAGACGGTGAGGAGGAGGGGAGAGGAAAAGGAATGAGGGAAGAGGAACGGAGAAAAGGGGAGAGGAGGGGAGAAGAGGGGAGAGGAAAAGGAATGAGGGGAGAGGGACGGGGAAAAGGGGGGAGAGGGGAAAGGAGGAGGCGCAGCGGGGAAGACGAGGGTGAGATCGAGAGAGAGAGAAAAAAGGGAGGAACAGAGAAGAGAAGGAATGAGAGGAGAGGAGGGAGACGGAGACACGGAAGAGGATGACATCGAGATCGTAAGAGAGCGAGAGAGAGAGAGAGAGAGAGAGAGAGAGAGAGAGAGAGAGAGAGAGAATTGGAGAACAACAAAAGGATGGGAGAGAAGGAAGACGAACGCAAGTGGAGAAAGAGGGTAGACAGACAGAAATAGGGGAAGGAAGGAGTAAGCAGCAAAGGAAGGGAGAAGGGGGAGGAAACGAGAGAATAGAGGGGGGGGGGCGAGGTGATCCCCGTTTTCTGAGAAGGTTGATGAAGGAATAAGGGAGGAGTAAAGGGGTGAAAGAAAGAAGAGTGGAGAAGAGAAGAGAAAGAGGAAGGGAGGAAGTGGGGAGAGAGGAAGAAGAAGGGAAGAAGAGGGTAGAAGGGAGGAAAGAGAGGAGTGGAAGAGGGGAAGAATGAAGGAGAGGGGATAAAACAGAGAGGAAAGGAATCTGCGATAAAAGTGCAAAGGGTAGGGAAGAGGAGGGGAGGAGAGGAAGCATCCAGGAGGGGAGAGAAGGGAAGGGGCAGCCAAGGGGAGAAAGAAGGGGGAGAGGGGGGAAGGGGAAGGGGAGAGGAGAGGGAGGGGGAGGGAAAGGGGGATGTGGGGGAGATGCGGCGAGGGAAGGGAG
>BOPN01006193.1:0-5000 GCA_017312705.2 Penaeus japonicus
AGTGTTATTACTTCATTAATTAATATTATGTTTGATACAATATGATAAAGATCTTGATTACCAATTCTTGATAATACTGATAATATCGAAAAATTTTCCTAATCATATTGTATTTCAAATTGATATGTCAGTAATCAGATTCGCATCCATGTCTCCCAATCACCTGAAAAAAATCACATCACAAACTATATATCCGGTGAATTAAAACACGAAAACCGTTGACTTTGAATAATAAACTCTCCCTGGACATTGAAGCTAATAAGACGTCAGGTAATTTAGGCCAAAAATTGTGTTGCTTTGCGAATGCTCGTTTCCTAAACCACTTCGCTAACGATCTCCTCGCTGTACTTTCGCCGGAAAATAAAAGCTCAAAAGGAAATTCAATTTGCAACTCTGAATCCCTTTGAATTATGTGTTGTGCTTCCCTTCCTTGGAGGGCGGAGAGTTGCCCGCGTTTGTGTGTCTATCTCCTCGCGGTGTATTTGGGTGATTTTACACACGCACACGCACACACATACACACACACACACATACACATACACACACAGAAACACACACACACACACACACATACACACACACGCATATATATATATATACATATATATATATATATATATATATATATATATATATATATATATATATATATATATATATATATATATATATATATATATATGCATATGACACCTCTCTCTATCCTCTAGAAGTCGAACGTAATAGGAGAATGGACATCTATGTTTGCAATATGAAATGTAGGTTCTTTGTAAGGCGCCTTGATGACAAGAGCAATTATCCAGCTGCAAATTGGTTAAATTGGTTATTCACAGGGCGATATTTATATATATATATATATATATATATATATATATATATATATACACACACACTTTTTTTCTTTTTTTTTGCGAAATACGACCTTCAATCTTTTGGGATACTAAAGATTATCATGACATTCTTTATATTACCCAATACTTGTTTCAGTTATATAATTTAAATGATTTAATCCTTGTGTTTGTCTATCTATAGCTCAGGTTCTTGCTTGAGATAATTTGATATCATTTACATAGAACACCATTTATACTGCCTGATGACTGAAGTTGACTTCACTCACACACACACTAAAGAGTGTCTGTGTACATGTATGTGTGTGTGTGTGTGCAGGCGCGCACGCGCGCGCACACACACACACACACACACACACACACACATATATATATATATATATATATATATATATATATATATATATATATATATATATATATATATTTAATGCCTAAAAGCGCTGCGAAATGTTGTGTCAAATGTCTCTGTCTTTCTTTTTTCTTTCTGTGTGTGTGGAGAGTGGAAGGGGGGTGGGTGGGTCAGGCCGTATTTTTAATTTATATCACCATGGCCTTTATTATAAACTGAAAAAAAAAAATATTTGTAGCTGTCATTGTCATTGCTATATGAGTATAATTGATTCTGCCATTTAGTAGTAGCAAAATCATTATCATATATCTTGATGATCATCATCATAGTTATAAAGCACAGCATTGTAACTATACCTAAGTATATTCTATCACTATTACTATGAATAGTATATTCATCAATATCATCATCATTTTCGTTCTGTTTTATCATGACTATTCAGATAATTCCCATTATTATTGCGGTTATACACGGTGCAATATGTTAACTTCATATTTACTTCACTATGTGTATGAGAACTTAACCACAGAATACACGCTCCTGAATACATATAATCTGAACTCTTATGGGGAAACGATGTCGTATGAACGCGACCCCTCGACACACAGTACGTGAAATTGCTGGGCGTTCACTATTTACCTCTTTACCTGAATGCAAACCTCCATTGCTAAGACAAATGTTAATATGCAAGCACACACTCGTAAGCTGGGTATACTTACAGGATACAGATGTCAATAAGTATACTCTGGAAACGGAAATCATATCCATAGGCACTAGCAACAACGTAATGCAGTGGGCACTTGATTGTGTATGCCAAGGAGATTATTATGCCGTGGCGAGAGGCGATCTGGTGTCATATGGAGTGAGCGCTCTGTTGTAATATGCGATTAATCGAATGTAATTCATGAATCTCTCTCTGTCCTTGTTCATTTTAGAATTATAAATGGTTCCGGGTAACAAACATCATTTCGGATATATCTTTTTTGCATCCCATATGGTGAAAATATTAATAATAGAAAATCATGAAGTTCCGTATTAAGTAACATGTTTATGACATTATACTTTTGTTATGAACACTCTCTTAGATCTAATCGATAGCAGTTTAGTAATAATAAAAAAAACCCTTTTTGCTACTTGCAAAACGATCGTTAGAAAACGATTATCTGCTATTACCCTGAATTCATATTTGCATATTTGATGTTTTCAACGGCGAGATCCATATATCACATAATCTAATATCACCATAATGCTCTTATAGTTCGAAAACAACCCAAAACTGACTGAATTTTTCAATCCAGAAAGTATTGATATACCACCTTCATATTTCCTGACGCTCGTTCAACTGAACTCTGACATTTTTGACAGCCACTGGAAACGCATCCATTGTATTCTTAAAGGGGAAGAGCAAGATATCTCTCTCTAAAACACTTGCTGTCCGACCCTGATTCAGCACTTGATTCTTAGTCTGCAACATTGCAGGAGGAGGAATGAGTGTTTTTCTCTGTTCATACATGATTACGTGTCTTTGTATCAATTCTTGCGTGTTTGTGTGTACTCGGTCAATGATCTGACGTAAGATGTAACATTGGACACTCTTCCACACACCTAAAGGGTTAAAGAAAAAACAAAAAAACAAAACAAAAAACAAACTCGTATCCTTCTTCGAATTCGTGAGAAAACTTCCGACTGCAACTTGCTTGGGGAAGAGAAGTTTGTTTATGATTTAAGAACGCGCAGAGGCAGCTGAGGTTGACTTATGGCGGTGCGGAGTCTCCTGCAGTCAGCCACGGAGGAGGAGGAGGAGGAAGAGGAGGAAGAGATGGAGGCAGCGGCAGCGGCGGCGGCACCTGCTGATCACCTCAGAAGCAAGCCCTTGTCGCGCTCTTTACTCAGGTGTGGCGAAGGTTAGGGGGAGGGGGGGGGAGGGGTCACCGAGCCGAGATGCAGATAACGCTATATTTTGATTCGTAAGGACTTCGCTTCGTCTTTTTTTGCGATGGAGAGTCCCTCCTCACGTAGGATGCTTCCGTGCTTGGAGGGATGCTGCATTTCCTGGGTCAGTCATTCATTGAAGAAGGTCTGGCATGACAGGAGTGTTATTAATAGGGATGGATACGTGGGCTATCTACGCTGAGACCCACGCGCACTCTCCGTCGTACCCAAATGATGCACCCGAGGGAGGGAGAGGAAGAGGGAGGGGGAGAGGGAAGGAGGGAGGGAGGGAGGGAGGGAGGGATAGGGTGAGGAAGAGAGAGAGAGAGGGATAGGGTGAGGAAGAGGGAGAGTAATAGAGTTGGGCATGGAGAGAGAGAGAGAGAGAGAGAGTAAGGGAGGCAGGGATTGCGTGAGGGAGAGGAAGAGTAATAGAGAGGGGGGGGAGGGAGGCATGGATGTAGTGAGGAAGCGAGGGAAGGAGGGAGGGAGGACGGTAGAGAGGAGGAGAGAGGAGGACTCTTAAAATCGTCCTGAGAACTAGCATCGTCTATGTTGGGTCCATTCATTCGAGTGGATGGACGAGGCAGTAGCACACACACGCATGTACACATTCACATTGACGCACACCCACACACATACACGCACACACACACACACACGCACCCAAACATACAATCAGGCTCATTGCCTCGCACACGTACAGGCGAGTACACAAGGGAGCGATCCAGAGGTTAGTGTCATTCATTCCTGGTTTTGCCTGAGGGCGAGCCATGGGGGTCACTGGCGGTTGTACGCACGCAGACCTGTCCGTTTTTGTCTCTCAGCTCGCCACTCGTTTCTCGCTTTTTGGTTTCGGTTTTTGTTTTTTTTCTGGTTGTTGTTTGTTCTCTTTTTCTCGTTCTCCCTCTTCTGTTATGTCTCTCTCTTTTTCTCTTTCTATCTCTTTCTTCCTGTCTCTCTCTCTCTCTCTCTCTCTCTCTCTCTCTCTCTCTCTCTCTCTCTCTCTCTCTCTCTCTCTCTGTCTCTCTGTCTCTCTCTTTTTCTCTATCTTTCTATCTATCTATCTATCTATGTATCTATCTCTCGCTCGCTCGCTTGCTCTCGCTCCCAACTCCTCATCTTTCCTTCCGTGTTTACTCTTTTCCTTCTCCCTTCCTACCCCTTCCACCTGTTTTCTCTCTCCCTCCCTCCCTCCCTCTCCCCCCCTCTTTCCTTCCTCACTCATCTCTTATCACTCATTACATCTCCCTTACCTGCAGCCCATTGCAGTTGCTAGCCCACTATTATCGAGCGATCGTTGTTGTTGTGTTTATCGTTGCAAAGCCCCCCCCCCCCTTCCCCCTCTGTCGTCTGCAGGTGTTGTTGACACCTTCTTGGGTTGTCTGTGCAGGTGGCATTCTTAAAGAGGGTTGGGAAAGGGGTTGTTTGTGGTTGTCTTAAGGGGTTGGGTTAAGGGGTTGGGTTAAGGGGTTGGGTTAGGGTCTGCTGTGATCGAGTTTGTTTTGCTTATATGTTGTTTTTGCCCTTGTTTGTTTGTGTATGTTTGTGTTGTTTATGTATGTGTGTGTGTGTGTGTGTGTGTGTGTGTGTGTGTGTGTGTGTGTATGCGTGTGCGTGTGTTTGTGTTTGTGTATGTGATTTTTTTTTCTTTGGTAGTGGGATTCTTCAGTCAGGCGAATGAGAAGAAGGATGAGAGAATGGAAATGAATAGAAAGAGGGGACGTGGAAAATAGAAGAAATGTTCGAAATCGGAGAAGTGAGGGGGAAGAGAAAGATTAAAAGAGGAGAGGATAAAGGGAGCAAAACAAAAATAAGANGGAAGAGGAGGCAGAAGAAGAAGAAGAGGAGGAGGAGGAGGAGGAGAA
>BOPN01006193.1:7500-20000 GCA_017312705.2 Penaeus japonicus
ACTCCTACAATAGTTTCATAAGCTAAAGTCCATTCACTTAAGTGTGATAGCTAGATGGAAACAAAACTTGGCTCGTATTGGTGGAGGCAAAGCGGCGAGAAGTGCAAGTCACTTTGGTTATACAACATCCACAAATACAGACAGTCGATGAATAACGACAATCATGAATACGAATACATACTCTTCTATCGGCGCTGCTCTTGCTGTAAGAGGATTGTGCCCCAGCACCAATCCGGCAGAAATGTCTCTATATAATATTGTTGATAATAATAATGTTGATATTATTGGTTTTGATAATAGTCATAATAATGATCGCGAATATTATCATGTACATTATGATTGTAATTACAATATCATAGTTATCATTGTTATTGCTCATCATTTTCATATATTAACATCATTCTTGCTGTTGTTGTCATTATTTTAATCATTATTACTGTCATTAAGACTATTATGGTCATTATTACTATAATTATCATTATCATTATTTTATTTTTCATTGTCATTTTTTTGTCCTTTTCATCATCATAATCAATATCATCATTATTCCCTTTGTTATTGCTTTTGTTATTATCATTACAATAACCAGACCCAAAAGGGCGAAACCACCGAGATAATAGCTCAAGGCAATCAGGGGTCCCCTGAGGTCTTCTGAGGCCCCCTGGATAGCCTAACCGAAGGCTCTCTCTGTCAGGGGCGACTGTGGTGAGGATATCATTGTCAGTAACTCACTAAGGAGTTGTTAGACAAATTAAGAGAACAGAATTGGGCTCTTGAGAATGATGGTGCCTTGGTAACTGATTCAAAGGAAATGGCTGAATTACTAAGTTTGAAAAAAATAAAATTTTAGTGTTCCTAGTATAGAAAAAAATAATATCAGATCCTGAACATTTAAAAATTATTAACGAAACTGAATGTTTCACAGACGTATCTTTCAATGAAAGAGATATTCTTGAGATATTGCAATAAACTCAGCGGCTGGACCAGATAAAATACCAGCAACCTTTAAAGAGAGAAAGAATGACAGAAAAACACCGGCAAAGAAACCATTGGTAACTCTCTAGAGGAAATCCTTGGACGTCGGGATAATCCCTAATAAACTGAAGGGAGGTAACATAATCCCTATATATAAAGGTGGAAACAAAGATTAGGCAAAACACTAGAGACCAGTGACATTTAACATCACACTTGAAAAAAAAAAAATTGAAAGGGTTTTAAGAAAAAAATGTCCAATATTTAGATCAAGGAAACAAGATAAATCCCGGACAACATGGTTTGCGTAGTGGTAGATACTATTTATTATGGGATTTGACTGAAAATAGATAAGTTGATGTGATATACCTAAATTTTGCTAGAGCTTTCGATCACGGAATTCAAATTCACAAAATGAAGGACCTTGTAATTAGTGTAAAAGTGAAATGGATACAAAATTTTCCAACAAAACACAGGCAAAAGGAACAGATAAATGGATTTTTCTCCAATGAATCAAATGTATTAAGTGGGGGTGCCACAGGAGTCCATTCTGGGACCTCTGTTGTTCCTAAGCCTGATTGGTAACATTGACAAAAAGGTATTAAACACTCAAGAGTAACATCATTTGTAAATTATATAAATATGGAAGACAAACTAAATGAAAATCTACATACCATCAGTAAATGGGCAAAGGA
The DNA here is from genome assembly GCA_017312705.2 of Penaeus japonicus. NCBI lineage: Eukaryota > Metazoa > Arthropoda > Malacostraca > Decapoda > Penaeidae > Penaeus > Penaeus japonicus. The sequence continues at coordinate 9,168 of BOPN01006193.1, forward strand.
AAGCAATATAAATTTCAATATTGATACATTTGAAATTCTGTGGTATAGTCCAACTGACTATATTCGGTTGAGAAAATAGAGATTAAGGAGAAAAAAAAGAGTAAAAGATCTAGGACTTTCTATGAGCAATGACATGGACTTCAGTCATAATAGGAAACATTATGAGTGGATGGGTGATGGAAATGGAAGGGATCCAGAACACCCTCTAAAACTATGTAAAACACTAGTAATTCCAAGATTGGAATATCAAATCCAAGTAGCGACTCCAGTCTTACAAAAGATATAATGTTGCTGAAACAGAGTTTCTTGTAAAACTCAAAGAGTTTTACAAGAAAAAATGGCAACATGATAGGTCTTAGCTACTCAGAGAGACTTACCAAACTAAGACTATTCTCATTAAAAAGACAGAGAGAAATGATACTTGTATATAATATATGTACTCATGCATGAAAGATCATTGACAATTTAGCACACGATCGTGCAATCTAGGAACAATGACATTGTCATGCTCTATGACAACTATTTACTTCTGAGGGTATCATCCCTTTGTGCATCAGAAATTTGATTACCTTATCAATAGTGACTATCCTCTATTCCTTGATCATCAATTCAGTGCATTATAGATAAACGCTGAATGCTTTGCCTCTAGGGTCCACTTGGAGATCCACCTGAGGTGCTTGAGTTATGTGCCGAGATTGTCCCATCTCAACAACTGAGAGCCTACACATATTGGCGGTGGGTCCTTTGCCCTGCAGCTCTGGTAAAGGGAATAAGATGGTCAATGGACACGACTGCCATGAGTGATCTCTATGGGATAGACACCATCTTGGATGTAGGTCAGACACCTCTGCCACACGATAATCCTCTATAGATAAGGCCAACTGGAGAGCCCTCGCCCAGTGCCGAAGATCTAATGATTTCTCATTTATTGACAATGTAATTACTTGAGGCTGGACTGGTAAATGCCATAGATGAGGCAACCTCATAGACCATACCCAAAACCCATTCGTTGTCCAGGATTCATAAAGATGCATGGTATTACATTAGTGATATAAGGGAGGTCAACCTCAGATTCGATATATGCAGGAAATATTTCCACTGACAGAGAACTCTTGGGAATCTCACCATTCTCAGAGAGGTTGCCAGGAATGCTTGGGAATCTGTTAGGAGGGTAAAAAAAAAAAAAAAAAAAAAAAAAATCAAATGGCTGAAGTGATGTTAGTCCTCTGGCCTTTAAATAGTCAGATGGGCCACAAATCGCACAGCATCCAAATGTACACATCATGATACCCAATCTGAGGCAGACAGTGACACTAAGAGTTTATGCTAGAACAGGTAGTGCTGGTCTACTAGCAGAATTGAGGGAAAACCAAGAAAGACTGCATCAGGGGGGAATACGCGCCGTGCGCACAGAGCGCGGGATTACTCCAATGCTTCTTGTTTCCACTATAATTGATGAAAACTATGTATCAAATCAAGAACAAATCGCTTAAAATCTTATATTGAAAAATGTATTCCATTTCTCAAATTTTTTAATTTTTATTTTATTTTATTATCTTTTCTCCATACTCTCCTTATCAGGTATGATAGGGGAATACCTAGCTTTTGTATTATGGTTTTGCATCAAGTTCAATGATAATAATTTTCCTTTTTTTCTTTGATGAATATGTGAGGTATGATCTACAGAAACATAAAGTTTTATTTTTTTTTGATAAAAGATATGTAAAACAATAGATATAAAAATATTTACAGGTCATTTACAATATTTACATTTTTTTTTTCCTCAATTTGTTGTATGGAATGCACTGAAGCATATAGCACATAGTGCTACATCACAAAGATGACATATGTAGCGTGACATGGATCTCGTTACCCTCATCTGCCAGCAGTATTTGCATCACCGATATTCCCTCCATCATTCATTTCGAGGGTGTGAGCTAGAGGATTGGAGCGGGGCTGGGAAAGTGACTGGAGAGATCTCGATGGTGTTACCGCTCGCTGAGGGGTGATGCTCCTTCGCCTCCTCACCGTCATCCCCGTCGGCCATTGAAGTAGCTCAGCTACAAGCTGGCGGCGGAATTCCAGTTGAGTCATTTTACCGCCCAGCCACTTGTGCACTGCATGTGCATTTATGATTTCCATATCCAGCAGGTTGTAAAACAATTTTATATACCACTTGCTGCTGGATATGACTGAGCAAACTGATCTCCTATATCCACCCCTTTCATCCCATTGTTGTAATCCACAACACAATGGGGCTTCCTTCTTACCTCCCCTCTTCTATTAGGTGGGAGGTCGACGGTCTCATCCCCCTTCTGCATTGTGAACAAGATATTGACAGGTTTCTTCTCAAACCATGACATTGCCAACATCCATGCCCTCGATGTTCTGATGTCGATGTCCCCTTTCTTTTTCATGAACTTTCTGTTGATTCTTATAGTACCGAAGGCCTCTGTTTTCCGGGATTGTAGGTAATGAAACAGTGTGGGTGAAGAGTACCAGTTGTCAAGGTACAACTGGTATCCCTTTTCAAATAGTCCCACTTCATGCATCAGGTTAACCACGGCTTTCATGCTTCCGGGGATGCTTGCCCCACGTAGATGCGGAAAGCTGAAGTTTATCCAGCTACCTTCCTGTCACTTACACACAGTTTATACACTTTCATGCTAAACCTGGCATCCTCTAAAAGCCCACAGTGACTCATCGACAGCTACGTTCTTTTCTGGAAAGATCTCTTAAAAGCTCCTTTGCAGAGTGTCTACTATGGGCCTTAGATTCCACAACCGATCGTCTGCTGCTGAAAGATCTTCATTGTCGTTGAAGTGGAGGATGGCGGTCAATAAGTCATATCGGTCCCTTGTCATAGTCTGATGGAACACATTACTATTTACAAGGGAATTATTAGATCAATAAAACCTATAAGTTGGTTGGGGTTGCATTCTCATGAGAAGACAAAGACTTATATACTTCTGTTGCTCCTCTACAGTGCTACAGTGCAACCGCCCAACGATTGGTTGGGCGGGTGCTGCTGAGCGTACAAATTCATCTAAGTCTTCAATGTCTGCCAAAGGTCAGGGGGAAGAAGTAGTCCAGGATCTTCTTCGGCATCGAGTCCTCCTCGAGGCCGAGTCCATCCTTCAAACCGGGCATGCCGCAAAAGCCGTGGCGACGCGGCACGTTTTCCTCCTTGTGCCACCATTTCCATTCCTTCGATCCAGGGGCGTTGCAGGCGGCGTGCGACCTCCGACTAAGGCTCATAGGAGTCGATGGAGGTGTCATGGGCCGAATTATAGTCTTCGTCCTGGCCCAGCTATTATAGCTGCAGTTACTATCTGCTGCATTGTCCCCGTCGTCGAAGTAGTAGGGATTATCTACTTCATCCTCGTCCTCTCAGTTGGAATCTATGAACAAGTGAAGGTGCTGGAGCGATGACGAGTTTGTACAAAGTCGATGGTTGAGGCTCACCCAAATCCATGAAGCCCTCACGGGCGTGAGCTCCCCTCGAGGCAGTTGGTGCTAAAAGATCGCTTCTGGTCGGCCGGCAGAGTAGTGAGAAGTACGAGCACATGTTGCGACGAGAATGCATGTTCAACGAACAGAGGTCAAGGTAAGAGTGATTTCAGTCAAAAGCTAATGTCATAGGTCACCTCGTCACCATCATATTTTGTACCGGCCACGTTTGTATAATTGCATTCGGCCTCGTTTCCGGAAGAATGATTGTTATGGGGGAGGAGTAAAGAGGGATCTCCTCTAGAACGAATCTCTGTCACCTTCGTAGCTGACTTCGCTTGTGAAGATGGCAAAAATGACTTATTAACATTGTTCATGTATTTAGCTTGCATAATAGTCTTCATACAAAAATATGTAAGTATCTTTTTAACACAATATAGTCTCATTATAACGGATTCTCCAAAACTTAATAACAAAGTAAAACGTTATTGAAACGTGAGGAAAAAAGTCCGTAGACTAGATGTTTTCTTTTATAAAAAAAATGTGAATAAATGTAAAACACGAAAGAATGATTTCAGGTCTGGCTGAGAATGATCTGAGTCATCAAGTAAGTTTATAGATCAACTCGTCACTACCACCTTTTTACCTGACATCATTTGTATGATCTCATCCGGCCTCGTTTCCAGAACAAGGGGGGGATGGGAGGAGGGGCATCTCAAGACTAATCACTGTCAGTTTCGTAGCTGGCTTCGTTAGTGAAGGAGGGGAGAGTCCCGAGAAAATGCTAGTGACACCGAGACCGTAATTTTCGCATGAAAAATAATGTTTTTTTTTTTTTTTTTTTTTTTTTTTTGTTATACAGTGAATAAAAGAAATTTAATGGCATGGAGCGTGAATTAAAGTAGAGATATGTCATGTCAATTAAATATTCTGACAATCGCCAATCGCTGCTGGATTAGTTACTGATCAAACATAAACGGGATCCTATTGAAGAAAACAAAAACAAAAACAAACAAAAAAAACAAAGATAAGCATCACTATAACCGTTATTTTCGCTCAACAACTTGATGCGGATGCCTTGTAATGCAATAACTAATTGAGTAATCATTAGAATAATCTAAATTTCGTTCATAAAATTTTGTGTAGGCCTACGATTTTAAAGAAAAGTTATGGGAGAAGAATATCACAGATGTATTTTTTTTTTTTTTATGAGATACGGCAATATTATATAGAATTAGTGGTTGTGTGATTATCTTTTCCTACTGAAACGTTACAACCATCGATAGTGACGTTGCTATATGAATATTAACTAATTTCAGAAATGATCATATGTTGATTATGATTATCAAACCATATCATCGGATGTCATTATATCAATATTTTCTACGTTCAAAAATGATCATATGTTGATTATGATTATCAAGTGATATCATCCAATGTGATTCCTTGCTGTTCGATTTTGAAGGACGAATGACAGAGATTTATTCCAAGCAAACATAACTATTGAATATCAGTAACTATTTTTTCAAAGAGTTTTCAGTTTTATCAAATAAGCTTTTCAATTTCATCATACTTAAAAAGATATTGTGAAAAAGGCAACTGCACACATGCCTTTAGATAGTGGAGAATCAGTTCCAGAGTCATTGGTTAGTTTCTTAATTTTCAAATATTATTCTAGCCGAAAATAAAACTAATTGAGAGCTGGAATAACTTTTTATTTATTTTTATTTTATTTTTAAGGAATAATTCTTAATTGATAGTCTATATCTCAAATACAGTGACCAATGAAAAGATATCTGTATTATATGTTTGTCTATTGGTACTTTGGATAAAGGCTAATGGAAAACTTTTTTGAATGTCAGTAACAAAATTGAACAATTTAGTGTAAATTGAATATTGTTTCTATTATTGGTTTGATATATTTTTTCAATGTTGGTTTTAAGTCTGATAGTTATGAAAGAAGCAATTTTGTATTGAGACAGTTCATTGTAAGTGGCAGAAAATCTTTTCTCTTCCGATATTCAAGATGGTAAGATGAACATTTAACTCCAACTGAAAGTAACTGACATGCTATTCCATGCTGACTGTGTGTGTGTGTGTGTGTGTGTGTGTGTGTGTGTGTGTGTGTGTGTGTGTGTGTGTGTGTGTGTGTGTGTGTGTGTGTGTGTGTGTGTGTGTGTTTATATATACACGTTTGAGGATTAACATGTAGCGCACTTCAGCAGGGCACTAAACTCAGGATGCGAAAGGATTTGTCTCTTCAACTATGGTCATCTTCAAAGCCTAAATTCCATTATGTTGATTGTGCAAATGCCATAGGGAATAAGTAACTCATATTAGTTAAAACACACACACACACACACACACACACACACACACACACACACACACACACACACACACACACACACACACACACACACACACACACACACACACACACACACACACACACACACACACACACACACACACACACATACACACACACACACACACACAAAAGTGATGAGATAACAATGATTATAAAACATATGCAATTATTAAATGTATAAACACAAAATTACCCATCATATATAAAACCTTAGCAAGTTAAGCATGTAAATGTTAAAGTCAATACTACTAACAGATTGATAATAGAGTGGCAAAGACATTGATGAAATTATTGCTGAAAGTACAACGATTAGCAAAACCTATATTGCTAAAAGTTTACTTATATATTAGCTAAATTCCTCTTGCATAAATCGTACTAACCTACAAAGTTACACTGTGCAAGAATCAATAAAATTGAGAACAAGTTACCCCAAAATAACCCTTTATGTATAACACAAAGGCTTATGACAACAACAAAAAACCTTCCCTGTAATTAGATTAAAAGCCTAATCTTTTGCGTCTTAGGGGTGCGTGTCCCCCCTAAGATTTATGGTTGATTGATTTAATATTCGACAGGTCACCACTGCCTTATGTGTCACTGGTAAACTGCTGTGTGTGTATGTTTGGATGTGTATATCTAGATATACATGTATTTTATATGAGTATGTATGGGGTGTATGTCTGAGTATATCATATAACAAAATTTATGATATGATATAATTCGATAATTTGAATTAATCGAAGATGAAAGTTTTTTTTATGAAGTTCGTATTACGTTCGATGGATAAGATATAGGCCTACCATCAACATTCAGATACCAAATACCTGATTTAATTTTGATTACAAAATCGCAATTCCCGATCACTGTGGTTACCTATCAAAATACATTGTTTTATCAAGGTTCAATTTGAAGCAATTGATATTGAAATAACTGTTTGCTGCTGTAAGAATTTGTTGCGTCTTTCTTCTTTTAGTTATTTTAGGTGTTTGCAAAGGCAGTGAGATATACTATCAATGTACATTATGAATTGGATCAGACCTATTTAGATCATTGTGGAACACCGAATGAAAAAGGGCGTTTTGATTTTCGTGAATTGTGATTGGCCGAGACCTTGTTTATTAATAACTTCTCAACATATCACTTCCGTGATTTCTTAACTTGCCTATGCTATTAGAAAGGTTACACTTTTGTTATTCTGGAAACCTTTGGAAATAGCTTTTATGTGAGCTATGGCTGTCGTGTATGGTATTTAAAGTTTCGTTGTGTGATGTTCGCTTCCATTTACTGGAAAAGTAGAGGGGATAATGTGATAAATGATGATTATTAATTTCGTCTGTATCCCTAACTTTGAAAATTGATAATGCAATATTTTCACAGTGATGGTTAAGCTTCCCGCGAACAGATTTATTAGTAATGTATGTTAGATAGTATGCAATTGAGGGACTTTCCTTGATATATTGAAATGCAAGTACTTCATTTTTGGGATTATTGTATCAACTTTTAGTTTAGATATAATGACATATGGTTGCCTTGCCCTGGTTGGATTTTCAAAAGTTGAGATATAGTTTTCGTGGAAAAAAAGCGTATTTGTGTGTGTGTGTGTGTGTGTGTGTGTGTGTGTGTGTGTGTGTGTGTGTGTGTGTGTGTGTGTGTGTGTGTGTGTGTGTGTGTGTGTGTGTGTGTGTGTGTGTGTGTGTGTGTGTGTGTGTGTGTGTGTGTGTGTGTTTGTTTGTGTGTATATATATATATATATATATATATATATATATATATATATATGTATATATATATATATATATATACACATATATACTTACATACATATAATTTTTTGTCATTGTTTTCTTTTTTTAAGCACCAATACTTTAATCACATCCATTAAAATAACTCTCTTTCTTTCTCTCTCTCTATCTATCTCTATGTCTGTCTGTCCGTCTCTCTCTCTTTCTCTCCAAGAGAATACATGTTAGTGTAGAGAAAGATGAGGAGGAAAGGCAGAGAAAGACAGATAGACAGACAAACGGATATAACGGTTCATATTATTGCAAAACTAACATTGTACCCTAAATCAAGCGTCCTTTTTTCTGACATATCATTCTAAAAACTCAGTGGAAGCAGAACGAGTTGGAGTAACTTCATTACCATCCGTTAATGCTATACGCGTTGCTATTTGAAATTCGAACATTTAGTGTTATTCCAGTATCTAAATGCAATTTGTCCTTGCACGGTAAATTTTGTTAGTCATAATGCTGCTGCTGAACTTTCTCCTCCGTGTGAAAGTTATTTTGTAAATCATAATGGTCTGGATTATCAAAAATACGTACGTAATGTTGCGTGTTTGTATATGAATTGAATTGTTTTCTGTGTCGCATTTCCTCATCATTTTGGCTGTTTTTGTTTTTTTGTTTCTTGTCTGCTCAAATTGTTGTGCGGTACTCGTTGCTTGTGCTTATTAATCTGTAAAATACTTAAGATTAGCAGTTGCTGCTAGTTTTGTGGCTGCTAGAATTAGCGCTTTTGATATCTCATGCATCGTTACACTTCCAGACGCATCGTATAATTGTTTAGTTTTCGAATCAAGCTTCCGAGGTGTACAAACATCACCTCATCAGTACCGGAGCGGAAGAGAGCCTCGTCCGGTACGGAAGGTTACGGTATCGTTGTCCGGTCGGCGGGCGGGGCTTTGGCCCTCGTCCAGCCTGTTCCGCCTCTAGAACGGAAACGGCACGAACGCGGGAGGCTTTCGGGTAATTTCTACTGCGGGAACTGGTTTTGACTCGGCATGGATGTGACTGCTTTTGCTCTCGCTCTCTCGCTCTCTTTCTCTCTCTCTCTCTCTCTCTCTCTCTCTCTCTCTCTCTCTCTCTCTCTCTCTCTCTCACACACACACACACACACACGCACACGCACAAATACACACACACACACACACACAAACACACATATACACAAAATTCGTAAATATTACAAGCACAATCGCCCTATTCCCTCGGCCACAATGTCAACCCTCTGGCCTTGTCGATAGGATTTAGTTATTTGGGAAACCCGCCAAAGTTTGTAATCTGTAAACACTTTATTGAATTTTATGGTGAAGATCATACTATACAGAATGGTTCAATTTTAAGGCAGAGGATGAACATGCAATGGACAACGTGTATAATGAAAATTAGTATTATAATGATGAGGTCTTGTAGAAAAAAAAGACTATGACACAATAGGTAATAATGAAAAATATGGTAATGATAATTGTAACAACAATAATGGTAAGTGTAATAATAAGGTTATTCTCATTGTTGTTATATATACTGTTTCAATTTTTGTTATAACATTAATAACAATAGTAATGGTGTATTGATAATAGCGCTAGTAGTATCAATGATTATAGTGATAGTAAAAGCAACAGTAATAGTTGTAGTACTTATAATAATAACTAATAATTATAGTAACGACGGTAATAACATTACTCTGGTAATGATAGAAGTAGCAATAGAGGCAGTAAACAATAATATTAACAGGAATAGTAAAAGACAATAATCATAGAAATTTTATTAATCATAATAATATAATTATCATTGGTGTTTTAATTGTAGTTGGTATTTTTATGGTAATGTTAACTATAAAAGTAATAATGATAATATATTTTTTTAATATATAAAATAACAATGATCCTTGATGGTTATAATGATAACACTACCACTATTGATGATAATGATATCAAGGATAATATTAATGATGATGGTAATGGCAGAAATAGTAATAATAATAATGGAAATAGTAATAACAACAATAATAATGGAAATAATAACAATAATGATAATAATAATGATAACGATAATAATGTCATCATTATTATCATTATTCTCAATATCAGATTACTACAGTAGGTCATTGATAATATTAATGTTGTTATTACTGGCGTTACTTATTGCTATTGATTTAGTACTTTAGTAGTAATCACTATTCTTATATTGTTGATATTATTATCATAAAAATCTATGTCAATAGGATTATCCTTCAGACAGATAGGATGCGGATTTAGAATTATATCCTCTAGTTTTTAAAATTAGAAATTCGTTTCATATTGTTTTAACTTATAATTTTACTTTTTTTTTACTCTCTTTTTAAATTTCTGGTCTCACTTTCAGTATAAATATTAACAAAAAATCCTTTCCTTTTCCACGTTTCCTTCTAAGAGTTATTCACTAAAATTTCAGTTAATAAAAAAGCAATGACATTCAGATTTAATTTCACTAACTGTCAATGTGGCATATCTGATCCTGCAATGGCGTTTCTCAAAGCGACAGTATGAGAATTAGTTGCACCAGGATTCAATACACTTTAAATCTCCGAGGAACCCAAAGTATCAACCGTGCCTGTCGATCTTGCGGCGCTTGTTCGAGTCCCGGTCAGGGAGGTAAATTTTTGTATATATTAAAAATGCGTTACTGCATTCTACCATCTTCTCACACATATAACCTTGGTAACTTGATTTGGGACTTGAATTTGTGATTCCGTGGCTGCCGAGTGCCCGTGGGAGATGTTCGTAAAATTTCGCTATCACTGTTCTGACAAGAACACATAGGTAATGTCCATGACATCTCATAAGGCGTCTGGTTGAACATCTCTTTTGACGGGTCGTGTAGCCGAGCGGTATCAACCGTGCCTGTCGATCTTACGGCGCGGGTTCGAGTCCCGGTCAGGGAGGTAAATATTTGTATATATTAAAAATGCGTTACTGCATTCTACCATCTTCTCACACATATAACCTTGGTAACTTGATTTGGGACTTGAATTTGTGATTCCGTGGCTGCCGAGCGCTCGCGGGAGATGTTCGTAAAAAAATTCGCTATCACTGTTCTGATAAGAACACATAGGTAATGTCCATGACATCTCATAAGGCGTCTGGTTGAACATCTCTTTTGACGAGTCGTGTAGCCGAGCGGTATCAACCGTGCCTGTCGATCTTGCGGCGCGGGTTCGAGTCCCGGTCAGGGAGGTAAATATTTGTA
>BOPN01006193.1:37500-40000 GCA_017312705.2 Penaeus japonicus
GGTTACCCTGTCTTCAGAACTACATGCTACATCAAGTAAACAGGAACATATATATATTAGTCAAGAGCTGACGACCCAGCCGATTCCCGTGACCTCTCGCTCGTTGTCCGCATGATAGACGTTGCCGCGACCTTGGATAATTTGAAGCGACCCGACGCTGTGTTCATGTTCTCCTCCGTCGCGATGTATGCAGCCTCCATCATTTTCCTCTTTAATTGGTTTAATCCTTCATGGATCACTTTGGCACGTTTCCAGTCCGGTAGATGTCCCGCTTCATCGACGTGTGCCGCCATGGCGTTGGATCTTCTGTGGTGTCGGACGTCGGCTCGATGTCCACTGATTCTGGTGCTGAATCCACGTCCTGTTTCACCATAATATACTTTCTCGCATCCGCTGCATGGTATGCAGTATAAGGCGCTGTCAGGATTCTTTATGGACGGCTTTCTGTTGCGTATTAAGTCACCTATTTTTGCACCAGAAGTGTTGGCGATCTTGAGGGTTCGGTTCTTGACCATGTTATAATGAACTCCGCCTTCTTTCGGAGTTTCAGAAAAAGTCCCCTAGGGTATTTGTGTTTCATAAATGCCTAAGTGATATACTTCATTTCATCGTCTAGGAATTCAGGGCTGCATATCCTCAAAGCCCTGAGGAAGAATCCTATAGCGACTTCTGATTTAGTTTTATTGCTGTGTGCGGAGTAATAGTGTATGAAATCAAATTTATTCGTTGGCTTTCTGTATACTGAAAAACATAGGTCGTTATCGCCCCGATGGATCACAGTATCGAGAAAAGGTAGCTTCTGACATTCCTCTTCCTCTATGGTAAACTGGATCTTGTCATGCACGGCATTCAGTTGCGTAAGCGTTTGATGTAAGCACGATCTCCTAGGGACGATTACCAGGACGTCATCTACGTATCGAAGCCAAGTCGAACGTCTGCCGATTATGTTCATATAGTGGTCCTTTTCTAGTGTTTCCATGAAGAGGCAGGCCAGAACCGCGCTTAGTGGTGAGCCCATAGCGAGACCGCTGACCTGTCGATACTCCTCTCCTGCAAACTCGATGAAGTCGTGTTCACGCACAGTTTCACGAGTTCTATGAAGTCGTGTTCAGGCAGCGGGAGTAAACTATCTTCCATGGTGCTGACAGAGAGGAGTATCGACAGGTCAGCGGTCTCGCTATGGGCTCACCACTAAGCGCGGTTCTGGCCTGCCTCTTCATGGAAACACTAGAAAAGGACCACTATATGAACATAATCGGCAGACGTTCGACTTGGCTTCGATACGTAGATGACGTCCTGGTAATCGTCCCTAGGAGATCGTGCTTACATCAAGCATCATCTGAAGTAATCATATCAATATTTTCTTTGTTCAAAAATGATCATATGTTGATTATGATTATTAAACCATATCATCTGATGTTATTATATCAATATTTTCTTCGTTCAAAAATGATCATATGTTGATTATGCTTGTCAAACCATATCATCTGATGTTAGTATATCAATATTTTCTTCGTTCAATAATGATCATATGTTGATTATGATTATCAAGTGATATCATCCAATGTGCTTCCTCGCTGTTCGACTGTGAAGGACGAGAAACAGATTTATTCCAAGCAAATGTAACTATTGGATATCAGTAACTATTTTTTCAAAGAGTTTTCTGTTTTATCATGAAAGCTTTTCTATTTCACCATACTTAAAAAGAAGTTGTGGAAAAGGGAACTGCACACCAATGAAAAGGTATCTATATTATAAGTTTGTCTATTGGTACTTTGGATAAAGAGTAATGGAAAACTTTTTTGAATGTCAGTAACAAAATTGATTAATCTAGTGTAAATTGAATATTGTTTCTATTATTGTTTTTACGTATTTTTTCAAAGTTGCTTTTAAGTCTGATAGTCATGACAAGCAAATTTTGTACTGAGGCCGTAGACAGTTGTTCATTGTAAGTGGCAGAAAATCTTATTTTCTCTTCCGATATTCAAGATGGTAGGATGAACATTTAATTCCAAATGAGAAGTAACTGACGTGCTATTCCATGCTGACTGTTCTTGTGTGTGTGTGTGTGTGTGTGTGTGTGTGTGTGTGTGTGTGTGTGTGTGTGTGTGTGTGTGTGTGTGTGTGTGTGTGTGTGTGTGTGTGTGTGTGCGTGTGTGTGTGTTCATACACATACACGTTTGAGGATTAACATGTAGCGCACTTCAGCAGGGCATTAAACTCAGGATGCGAAAGGATTTGTCTCTTCAACTATGGTTATCTTCAAAACCTAAATTCCATTATGTTGATTGTGCAAATGCCATAGGGAGTAACTAACTTATATAAGTTAAAAGACCAAAAAAAGAAAAAAAAAAGAAAAAAAAGATGAGATAACAATGATTATAAAACATATGCAATTATTAAATGTATAAACACAACATTACCAATCATATATAAAACCTAAGCAAGTTAAGTTTGTAAATGTTTAAGTCAATACTACCGACAAATTGATAATAGAGTG
>BOPN01006193.1:57500-62500 GCA_017312705.2 Penaeus japonicus
TAAAGCCATGTTGAGTTTTAGATAATAAGTTATGGGTCTCAGAAATTCATCCAATTGATTTACTACACCTTTTCCAAGAACCTTAGATAATACTGAGAAGTATTGTGATAGGAGCGGTAATTATTCTTCTTCGTCTATATTCCCAGACTTGAAAATTGGTGTTACATTCCATGTTTCCAAAGCGACGGGAAAAACCCCAGTTACCAGTAGAATTGTTAATGATGATCGTTATATAAATGCATTCTGATAGACTATCTTAATAAAGCGCAAAGCAATAACCCCGTCTACTCCCACCGCATTTGTTTTAATAATTGCTTTATTATTAAATTAATAGTTTCTACGTCTACTGGTTGCGGTCTGAAAACATCAGTTATGAGCCTTGCCTGATCTGTCGTTTTTTTTGATGTAATGTGGTGCCAATTGTTTGTTCATAATAAGTTTCAATTTGTGCAAAGAAGTTATTGAAATGGTCGGTGTTATGTGTAGAATTTGTGTAATTATCTGTGTGTTGTTTGTTGGGGACTAATGTTTTAACAATTTTCCAAGTTTTATTGGAGTTGTTTTTATGATCTGCGAATTTATTTCTGAAATAATTAGTCTTTGCCAATTGAATTAATGACTTAACATTTTTCTTTTTTGCTTTATAAATTGCCTGAAGGGCGGGCTCAAGTCTGTTTCTTTTGAGCGCTTGTTGGGAATTATTTCTTTCGGCAATAGCTCTCTTGATGTCGTCATTTATCCATGGAGCAGGGGGATGTCTGACGATTCTTGTAACGTAGGGAGCAGAGACATCTATGCTGCTTTTTATCACTTCCGTAAGGATGTTTACCTGGGTATCTACATTGTCTGTCGTTGAAATACCTAATAGAGTTGGTTCTTTAGATATGATTAGCTCGCATAATGACTGAGGTCTACTGTGATTGAAGACCAAAAATTTTTGCTTGGTAGTTAGCTTTGATTTCTGTATATTCAACGTCATCGTAATAAGCTCATGGTCAGCAACGTTACATGGAATGACGTCTGCATGGAGAATGATATCTAATCTATTCGTTATTATTAAATCTAATATAGACGAGTTGTTTTTTGTAATCCTTGTAGGTTTATTGATCACTTGTTCTAGTTTATTTTTCTTGATTAACTTAGCTAACTTAGCATTTGGTTTACTTAAATCATCATTTAAGTCACCTAAGATAAAAAGTGATTTCTTTTTTAAGGACATTTCTCTGAAAACCTTTTCAAGATATTCAAAAGATTCAGATTTTGCATGGGGATGCCTATAGACGGCGCCAATAATGAAGGAGGGAAGCATGTTGCTTTGTACGGTAACCCAGATATCTTCTACAGCAGTATTATTAACTGTTGTAGTTGATATCATATTTGACTTAAGGGTATCCCTTACGAACATGCATACTCCTCCTCCTCGCCCTGCATCACATCGATAAACTTGATAATTTTGAATTTTAATAAAGTTAAAATGGTGGAGCCATGTTTCACTAATACAGAGTATGTCTACATTTCTCTCCTTTACTAATAGTACAATTTCTTCAAAGTGACCGAGGAGAGATTGTGCATTTATATGTTCTATTTTTAAGATGTTCTGCGACCTAATCAAAGGCCGTGCTGACGTTGTTGCGCGGTCAAACATTCTGATCGTTTTTGTATTTGTTTCTATTAAGAAACACTTTGACATTGTCAGGGAACGCATCCGAGAGAGAGAGAGAGAGAGAGAGAGAGAGAGAGAGAGAGAGAGAGAGAGAGAGAGAGAGAGAGAGAGAGAGAGAGAGAGAGAGAGAGAGAGAGAGAGAGAGAGAGAGAGAGAGAGAGAGAGAGAGAGAGAGAGAGAGAGAGAGAGAGAGAGAGAGAGAGAGAGAGAGAGAGAGAGAGAGAGAGAGAGAGAGAGAGAGAGAGAGAGAGAGAGAGAGAAAGAGAAAGAAAAAGAAAAAGAGAGAGCGAGTGAGTGAGTAAGTGAATGAGTATATACACATGTGATTGTGAGTGTGAACACATACGTAGACATAAACATTTTATGGCCAATGGGTAGACGAGAGGCCCTCTAGCACTTCAAAAAAATTTACATTCCATTAGCATATATAAACATATCTTATCTCTAAGCGATATCAGGCCCCGTCTTGCAACAACACACGGGGCCCGATGCGTAAAAGACAGTCAGAAAGGTTATGCTAACAAAATGATAATCAAATTCCACAAACCTGCGTCTCCTTTCCCGCTTCTACCCACTAGCTGAAACTAAGACTCGGAGGCTCCTGGATCAGCCGCAACAAGGCCGCCGCAGGATGAGTTAGGACCGCAAGAGTAACCGAAGGATGTAAACCCGACCAAGAACGGAGATTTAACGGCGGTTGTTGCCATTAAAGGAGCAAAGGGAGAGGTGGACGTGTCGAAATCTTTCGGTCGCTGGAGGTTGAGGGAAATTTTCCAATGTGAGAACTTTTTTTTTTCTTCATGATTGTTTGTTTTGTTTATGGGGGCGTTGGAATTATCTTGATTATTATACTGACACTGGTTGCAAATGCTATAATGTTGTGAATGATGATGATATATATATATATATATATATATATATATATATATATATACATACATACACACACATGTATTTATGTATATATGTATATATGTATGTATATATATATGTATATATACATATATATATACATATATATATATATATATATATATATATATATATATATATATATATATATATATATACATACATACATGTATATCTATCTACATATCTATCTATCTATTTATATATATATATATACACATATGTATGTATATATATATGTATATATATATACATGTATATATATGTATATATATACATATATATATATATATATATATATATATATATATATATATATATATATATATATATATATATATGCATATATATATATATATATATATATATATATATATATATATATATATATATATATATATATATTTATATATATATTATATATATATATATATATATATATATATATATATATATATATATATATATATATACATATGCATATATGTGTGTGTGTGTGTTCAATGAAGCAGGGTCATGTTAGCAAGAGTCCATGTACTATGAATTCAGTACGGAAAAAAAATATTTTTCTATTGGCAGTTTACTCTCCAGTTTTCAATTATGCTATGCTATGGCGCTGTCAGTTTGCAATTGCTAAGTCTATTGAACTCAAAAGTGCCGCCTTTTAAAATGTTTTTCGAGGGATGATATTGTGTTTCCATTAGCTTTCTAGAAGCCTCCAGGTTGGTAGAGACGGATCTCATCACTTCGCTGTTATTGTAAATTTAATGATTTTCTTAAAAATTGTTCGTCCATCCAGCTTTGCGTTCAGCCGTACGAACCTACACGAACCGTTTCCTCTAGTGAACGAAACGTTATTGACGAGCGAAGCAGCGAGAAAAGATGGCGAAACTACCAATCAACAACCCTTATCTTTCAAACCTTTAATATGGAAAATAGAATAAATAAAATGTTTTGTCCATCTGACTCGTTAGATGAAACAAAAATCCACATCATGATGGACAGACGTACTCATATTAGAGAAGGGAAGAAGGATCAATTAAGGTGAATCCATTTTTACTCGTTCAGTAGAATACCTTTAAGCCACTCGAAAGTTGATGGCCGCGTTTATTCAGCGACTCCAATTCTCCAAGTCCATTATGAGTTCACAGGGACAGCACATGGATTGATAAATTGACGGGGTACCAGCATGACGTGTTTAACAGAATTCAATCGTATGTTGACTTTTATAATGGTGGGACATAGATTTTCTTTTTTTTTGTAGAAGAAAAAAATGTGTTTGACAATAAGAAAACAGTTACCGATTATCAGTTATAATGATCTTGTGTGAAACGTATATGATTAATGTATAACTTTTGCGGAATGCATTATTCATACAATTAAAAGCCTAGTTCTCTGGCTTTGTCTCTTCCCTCTCTCTCTATCTCCCCTCTCCCCCTTTCTTTCTCTCTCTCTCTCATTCTCCCTCTTTCTCTTTCTCTCTCTCTCTCACTCTCTCTTTTTCTCTCTCATTCTCCCTCTCTTCCTCTATCTCTCTCTTCCCATTTCTCTTTCTCTCTTTCTTTCTCTCTCTTTCTTTTTTTTTCTCTCTTTCTCTCTCTCTCTGTCTCTCTAATCCTCCATCTCTCTCTCTCTCTCTCTCTCTTTCTCTCTCTCTCTGTGTTTGTGTGTGTGCGTAGGTAAAAAATGTAAATGATAGACACAAACACATACACACATCCAGTATGTTCGTATATATCTACGTGTGTCTTGTTCATCATGCAACTTATAGACTGTCAAATAAGCTTGATTACTGCATCAGGCTGTTGGAACTGATTTGCAATTTATTCAACACTTTTAGAATTATGACATTGCGAACTCTTAAATTACGGTTCAATAGAGTAAGCTTTTTGTTTATCGTGCAAAAATGTTTACGGATAATCATTAACACTAATCCTTTAGATATTCAGTATATCAGGCTATTAGCAGAGCAATTTACAGGCATATGTGAATAAAATATATAATCCTAATGTCATCGAGAATAATAAATTAGGCAATTAAAAGACAAAGTGGAAAAGTATGGATTTGCGTGCACGCGTAAATGAAATGTTTTCCTTAATTCTTGGTCCTAGTTATGAAGCTTGAGTTATTATAATGTTTAGTCTTTTGGAAAACGTGTAGGCCGAATGGTATATATATATATATATATATATATATATATATATATATATATATATATATATATATATATATATATATATATATATATATATATATATATGTATATATATATATATATATATATATATATAAATGGTGTGTGATTAATCATTACATTTCAATGAGCATTAGTATTGAAGGTATGACATATCACTTCTTTTAAAAACGTGGTAACAGATAATCGTCAAACAAAAATATAGATCAAAGTGAAATATTTATCTTTTCA
>BOPN01006194.1:35000-45000 GCA_017312705.2 Penaeus japonicus
CAATGCATTATATTGCATGGCTTGATATTTGCTTCAAGGTGCGAAGACTGTACTAATTTCATAAATATGTATGTTTTATGTTTGGATATACGAAAGGTAATTTTGTCAGTATTTTAAATGCGAAAGAAATGACCAGGCTGATCAAATATGCTTTGCACGCCTCCCCCTGAGATTTTCATACCAATTTGCATACTCACACTGCCCATGTCGATACGTACATTAAAACGTCACATTATTTAACTACTGTATAGTCTTCATTCACATCTGTTTTGACCCCCCCCCCCCCCCTTCACCCGATACCATCTGGCATCAGACTTACATAAGCAAGCTTCATTACATACACAGAGATACAGACAGACAAACATATCTGACAGACACATATATTCGCATATGAATCCGCAATATTTTCTCATGCACACACACACACACATATACTCACACACATAAGCAAATGTTATTTATGCAGTGTATACACTGTATTTATACTGTATGCGCGCACATACACACACACACACACACACACACACACACACACACACACACACACACACACACACACACACACACACACACACACACACACACACACACACACACACACACACACACAAACACAAACACAAATACAAACACACACACACACACACACACACACACACACACACACACGTGGCTGCATTCTCACACACTCAAAATTATGTAAACTCATATTTACATTTTAGTTATGCTTCTACTTTGATTAATCCGTTAATAAACGCAAATAGATTGCTGCTGGCGGTCTGTACCAGCCGGGTAATTATGGCTGGTCAAATCAAAGCAGTATTTGGAAACTATTATACTCTGCTGACTGTGTTTTCCTGCAGCTTATGCAAAAATATTATCTATAATTGTGTGCACTGGCAGCGCAAACAAACACATGCACATAATACATATATAAAAAAGTTATGATTGAATACTGGATAACTACTACTGCGTGGGCGGCTTCCAGACTGACTGGACAAATATTACTGTAATGTAATTCCAGACAGCCTGGGCGGCTTCCAGATTGACTGAAGGACATTCAGATTGACTGGGCGAATTCCTCGATGAATAGGAGATTTCCAGACTTCCAGACTAACTAGACGACTTCCAGACAGACCGGACGACTTTCAGTATTACCAGAAAACATTCAGACTGATCGACGAATTCCAGACAGACCGGACGACTTTCAGTATTACCAGAAAACATTCAGACTGATCGGACTAATTCCAGACAGACCGGACGACTTTCAGTATTACCAGAAAACATTCAGACTGATCGGACGAATTCCAGACTGATCGGATGACTTCCAGACAGATCGGGTCAATTCTGGAATGACTGGACGACTTCCAATATTACCGGAAACCTTCAGACTGATTGGAGAAATTCGAGACTGAATTCCAGAGTGGCTGAACGTCTTAAAACCGACATTAAACCATTAAAGTAATGCTGACCTGATCACTTGAGACCGGTGGACGATTGTGATTTTCGGCGAATGTAAAGACTCTTCTGAGGATAGGACAGCATTTTATGGTATTACTTTCCTAAGGTGTGTAGTAATGCCAGTGCTTGAGACCATGTGCTCTTGTTTGGGTTAGCTGACTGGTACTTGTGACGAGGCTTCAGGAATGCAGAGTAACTTGCCAGCATACCATGTAGCTGTAAACACTTAGGGCAAAATCTTCTTCAAGCGTTCTAAACGGGGATTCTCCAGAGCTTCCAACGAGTAATGACTTGGAATAGGGATCAAGGAGCGGTGATCCGTCATTACAGTGAAGTTCTGTAGGCCTATTTGATAAAACCTACATTTTGTTATTGTCCATACAAAAGCTAACACCTCCAGTTCTATGGTGGCATATCCAGTCTCAGCATCAGTTGGAAATCGAGAGCCAGGCTGAATTAGATGTAAGCGGTCCTGACTATGGTCCTGGAGGAGTGCATATCCAATACCACAGAGGCCTAAGGCATTTACTTAAAGGACGGTGGCCAGGTTTGGGTCGAAGAATGCGAGAACAGGTGGACTGGAGAGCTATTTTGAGGTGTTGAAAACTTGCATAATGTTCGGCAATCCCAATGAATATTCTCTTAAGACTCATCATGGGAGGTGTAATGGCTGGGTTGCAGAGGTGCTGTCAGGGGTAAATTCTGCAAGCTGGTTGACCAGACCCAAGAATGATCTTCGGTCAGTCAAATTGACAGGAGTCAATTTGACTTTTTCTTGATCAGGCAATATACCTTCTCCTGAGAGGGTATATCCACAGAGATTCAAATTTGGTGCAGCAAACAAATTTGCGGCACCTTGTGAGCATTTTTGAACAAAATAAGGATGCGCTGAATAATCTCCATCATAAAGCAACCATCCACTGTGATAAAGGAGATTGCAGGCTGCTCCTGGAAATACCTAGACTAGACTCCAATAATTGTAACATCAGTAAACAGGTTCATATAGGAGAGGAAACTAATGGGTTGAGGCGATGACAACTGTTGTTCTGCATTTCATGAGAATTCCTAGAGTTAGAGGAACCACTATTATTTGTATGTCCTCACTGGCTTTTGTCCTTCGCCTTACAGAACTGGTTGTAGTGTCCAATGTGACTACAAAGGCGGCATTGGGCTTTGCTAGCAGCACACTTGACTGTCCTGGCCAAATGTCCTTTATGGCCACAGCTGTCATATGTATTATCGTTGGCAGGGCATTAATGACCGCCGGGTGCCGGCCACAGCCGGCGATCGTGAAAAATGCGTATTGCCGGGCGCCGGCGTGGGCCGGCGATCGGGACATTGGCGTCCCGCCGGTGTCGCCGACCCTGCGCGGCGATTTTAACGCTTTTTCCCAAGAGTAAATTTGCCATTTATTTCTCTCCCACCGTAAAAGGCAAAGTCGGGGGGTAGGGGAGGGGGGGTAAAGAAGAGGAAAACGAAAGAAAATCGGCGGAGTTTTTTTTCAAAGAGTCACCCTAAATTGCAAAGGGAGGGTAGAGGGGGCTGTGGGGGTGGGCTAGGGGGGTAATGGGGGGTAGAGGGGGCTGTGGGGGTGGGCTAAGGGGGTAATGGGGGGTAGGGGAGTAAAGGGGGGGTAGAGGGGGTAAAGAAGAGGAAAAGGAAGGCGGAGTTTCTTCTGTAAATGAGGGGGGTATGTGGGCGTGACTATGATGTAAATTGCTTGTTAGTAAGGTGATAATGATGATTATAGTGATGTTAGTAGCTAGTTTGATAATTGGGGAACAAAAGGTTGACCTTACCGAGCATATAAAAGGGCGGAATTTTGCTCAGTACATCATTGCTTGACTTTGACTGCTATAACCATGTCACGCGCTCTGATTCGGACTTCGACCCTGAGGAGCTGGATACTGACGACTGGGAGGAACTGGAGTATGTCTCTGGTCTTGATAGCTCCATTGACTCCGACCAGCCGCTCTCCGTCACTCTCGAACGCCTCGCAAAGGAGAACGCCCCTGGAACCTCGCTTCGAGTGGAAGAAGGAGACTGTATCTTGCCGCTTTACTTTTGCTGGCCGCCCGGGCGTCAAGCTTGACTACCTGAGCGCGGACTCATCGACGAAGGAGGTACTCGACTGCTTCTTTACTCCACAGCTGTGGGAGACGATGATGGAGGAGACCAACCGGTACGCCGAGCAGAACCCACCCGCCTCTTCACCGCACATGAAGAAGTGGAGTGTCACGGATGTCGCGGAGCTTCAGAGGTACCTGGGGCTTCGCATGCTCATGGGTGTCCAGCCCCGCCCTTCCTTCCGTGACTACTGGTCGACGAACCCGCTCCTTCGGTGTTCCGTTTTCCCGGAGACGATGACCCGTGATGGTTTTGATGCCATCACGGGGCACCTTCACTTTTCGGATAACGAGGACCCCTGCGCTGCCGACGACCGTTTGTGGAAGCTCCAGCCCATCATAGACTGCTTCGGGGAGCAGTTCAAGACCGTCTTCACGCCGGAGCAGAAGGTGACTGTCGACGAGGGTCTCTTCGCCTACAGAGGACGTCATGGTGCGGTGCAGTTCATCGCGTCAAAGAGGGCACGCTTTGGCCTCAAGGCGTACAAGTTGTGCGCCAGCGATGGCCCTGCTGCGGGGTATACCTCTGCCTTCAAGGTGTACATGGGTCAGGACCGCGGCAGCTTGCCGGCGTCCATGAAGGCCGTGACCGACCTCATGAGCGCCGCCTCCCTCTTTGACAAGGGGTATGAGCTGTACACTGACAACTGGTACAGCTCCCCCACTCTCTTCCATCACCTGCAGGCCCGGAAGAAGAACGCGGTGGGGACAGTCCGTCTCAACCGCAAGTTCATGCCGAAGGACCTGAAGGTAACGAAGAGGGGTCAGATAGACTCGCGGTCAACAGCGACGGGGATGTTGGCCTTATCATGGAAGGATCGGAAGGATGTGAATATTCTCTCGACGATCCACCCCAGCGAGTCTGTCGACCTGCCGCCGAATCGCCGTGGAGAGGTCCGCACGAAGCCAAAGGTTGTTGTCGATTACAACGTCGGCGTGAAGGGCGTCGGACCAGTTGGCACGCTCCTATGAGCTCCCTAGGAAGTGCCACAAGTGGTATCAGGTCCTGTTTTACCACTTGATCGACACGGCGGTGGTGAACAGCTTCCTTGTTCACCGCTACCTCGGCGGAAGAATGACCCACCTCGAGTTCCGACTGCAACTCATTGAGAGTCTTCTCAGTGCTGCAGCCGGACAGCCGCCACCACCACCTGGCAGAAGAATTCCCCTTCGACGATGGGCACACGCACGTCGCAACCCCCAGCTATCGTCGCTGCAGGAAGTGCAGGATCGCGAGAGGGAAGAGGAAGGAGGTGAAGTTTATGTGTGCACAGTGTGACGTCGGACTCTGCCTAGAGGAGTGCTTCAATGGGTATCATAACATCTGATACCTATGCTGTTCCAGAGCTTCTTCCGACCATCTTGGAAGATGGCGTTTTCCCCATTTTTGGGGAGCAAAAAATAAATAAAGAGATAATGTGTTTGGCATCCCTATACCCCTATGAGAAAGAATAAAGACTATTGTACACGACAAACATCAAAAAAATAATTCCCAGTTAGCGTAGCCCGACAGACAGACCTCTAAAAATAAATAAAATTTATTTTATAGTACGTAAAGATAAAAAGATTAGTCATAGAAAGCCACACAAGAAAGCATGAAAGTTACTCCGGCCCGATAGGCGAACTCACCTAACCGAGTTACACCCCCTGGCATATCGATACAACACCGTTTTCTATGGCCCGGCGAGAGCGTTCAGCCCGGCGGTATTGGGTTAATGAGGGCCATGCTAATGAGGACAACCTTGACAAAAACTAGCTGGCATCAGTGTCAATATTGGTGGTGAAGTCTTCTCACATCCCTTATTCTTCTAATCCCTCTTGGACATGGTTAAGTGAAGCACCTCTTGAAGCACGTATGGAGGAGGTAGTACTCCTACCTGATTCATAGGTTCGGCAGGTGGTGGTGATGTCTTGTAGAGAGACAATGGTGTCCAAAGAATAAGCTTCCGCACCAGCTCTTCATCTTAGACACTCATCAGGATGATCATCTTCCGTTGGGTCTCTTCGTAAGTAGAAGAGTTTCCAAGGCAGATGTTGATTTCCTCTGCAATGCTTCGAAGTCCTATGTAAACATTCTGAAAAGGTTTCTCTCCTTCCAGTTGTCTGCAGCTGAGTAACTCTTGCCTGTGAAGTGCTTCATTGTGTAGTCCTTTGAAGTAAGACTGCAAAGCATCTAACACTTCAATTATGGTCTTGACTGTGTGTGTGTGTGTGTGGGGGGGGGGGGGGGGGCTGTAGGGTGTGCTCTTAAATTTGCAGCATTTCCAGGGTTAAGCACATCCGCACCTGGATCACCTGTTACTGAATAGGTAGTTTTTGCAGATCAACCATAACAGCATAATCATTCCAACGACGTCTCCTCTCTCTGAACATCTGGAAGGTCACATTAGCCTTAAGTGGGGGGCGGCGTCTGAGACATAGCCTTCTGTGGTGGAGGAAGATGACAAATGACCGGGGGGGCACAACCTGTGTGGGCATCTGAAGGGGTTGCAACGGATGACAGCATCTGGATGATGGATGATATTGCATTTTCTTCTCTTCTAAATGCCTTTGGTTGCCTTCTTTATTCCTCTTCACGGCGTCTTCTATCTTCTTACTCTTCTCTTAATGCCTCTGACTGCCTTCTTCCTTCCTCTTCACGGCGTCTTCTATCTTCTTACTCTTCTCTTAATGCCTCTGACTGCCTTCTTCCTTCCTCTTCACGGCGTCTTCTGTCCTATTCATACCGGCGTGAATGAAGCAAATCGGCGATGATAATTTGGGATTGGGTTAGGTAATGGCGGGGAGAGGGTCAGCGAATCTGGCGACTGTTCCTCCATTCTCTGTTCCTCCTGTTCACCACCCGCATTAAAGTTTTCAACAACAGAAAATCCCCGGTGTGACGGAATTGTGATGAAAATTACGGTCGAGGTGGAGCTAGTGGCGCCTTTCAACAGGCTGCCTAAGGCTCATGGAGTCATGATGGCAAGCCGCTCAGTCACCCTCGATCCTTTGAGGAGGGAGAACGTCCATCGAAGAGCTGGAGCAATATCCCTGCCAAAAGCAACTCAGTGAGTCAGACATACATGAAAAAGCCACTAAAATACGCAACAGACCATTTCACTGTCCCCGCACTGTCACAACACTGCCACAATAAAATCCAGGGGCTGGGAAACTATCAACGACTTGGCGGCGTGAGAAATGGCGTCCCGATGACGGTCTTTCTCTCTCTCTCTCTTTCTCTCTCTCTCTCTCTCTCTCTCTCTCTCTCTCTCTCTCTCTCTCTCTCTCTCTCTCTCTCTCTCTCTCTCTCTCTCTCTCTCTCTCTCTCTCTCTCTCTCTCTCTCTCTCTCTCTCTCTCTCTCTCTCTCTCTCTCTCTCTCTCTCTCTCTCTCTCTCTCTCTCTCTCTCTCTCTCTCTCTCTCTCTCTCTCTCTCTCTCTCCCTCTCCCTTCAAACCTCTGTAGAAGCTCGATTCACTGCGCCATGGGGGTTCTTGGTGGTCCTTGGAAACACAAATAGGGCGTGGAAGGAAACGCCGAGCGATTTAACTGTAGGCTCTCGGCTTCTAGAAAGAGGGTACAGGGAAATAGTAAAGGGAAAAAGGGCCACGAGAGAGCAGGACCAGGGCTTCAGATCATGAAGCGCGGCCACGTGCGGTACGAATGACGTTACATGCTACGGAGGTACACTCATTACATGGACGCCGTACATAGTAATGGTACAGGTTACAATATGACACACTAAATTGTATATACAGTACATACGGCACTATGGTCACATTACAATAAGATATATTCCACATACCGACAATGATAATAGTAATAATAATAATAATATTTGCAGTAGCAGTCGTAGTTATAATAATGATGATAATGATAATTTCCATAATCATTATTATGATAATTTGATAATGATGATAAAGATAATATCAATAATTATAATAATGCCGATGATAGCAGAAGTATCAAACCCCCTTTAAAAAATAATGATAAGTGTGATAGTAATAATCAAAATAATGATAATGATAATAACAATAATTATAGTAGTCGTAGTTGCAATAATACTAATGATAAGGATGATGGCATTAGTTATAACAATAATAATGATGATAATAACAATAACAGCAAGAAGGATAATGTTACTGATAATAATGGTAATAATAATATCGATAATGCTTGTGATAATGATAATAACGATAATCATAATACCATTAGAAATAATAATGAATAAATATGATAACGAAAACAATAATACTAATATATATGAATATCACTGATTATAACATGACTCGAATCATTCATTGTCTCATGGTAACTAAATTCTAAAAAAAAAATCTTATTTCGGACACCATAATCTAAGACTGGCGTGGAGTTCGACCCCGGGACAGTTTGATTGCTTCTCTGGCAATGATGCGAGAATATTGTATTTACGTTGGAAACCTGGGTTATTTATCTTTAAGTTTATAGAAGTGGGAGATCGCTGTATCTCATTTTGATTTAGATATGCTGATTACCGCACGTGTTTATGTATGAATGGATGTTGACACACATATATAGATAAGATGGATGGATGGATAGATAGATAGATAGAGATACATATACACGCAATACTAGCATCCGGGAGCAACAATGCTGTTGCAAGTAATCTTACCTTGCAACATTACTTAAGTAGACTTGGTTGCTCTACCACATAATTTTGTGAGTAAAGACTGTGATGTGTTTCGCACTTTGAATGAGGGATTTTGAAATGTGTATGTATGGTATGTATATATAATACAGTATATATATGCACACACATACATTCACATAAACACACACACACACACACACACACACACACACACACACACACACATATATATATATATATATATATATATATATATATATATATATATATATATAGTATGTGTATATATATATATATATATATATATATATATATATATATATATATATATATATATATATATGTATATATATATATATATATATGTGTGTGTGTGTGTGTGTGTATGTGTATCTGTGTGTGTGTGTGTGTTTTATAGTATAGTGCGTTTGGTTGTGTATCTTTGA
The DNA here is from genome assembly GCA_017312705.2 of Penaeus japonicus. Classification (NCBI taxonomy): domain Eukaryota; kingdom Metazoa; phylum Arthropoda; class Malacostraca; order Decapoda; family Penaeidae; genus Penaeus; species Penaeus japonicus. The sequence goes on from BOPN01006194.1 coordinate 43,644, forward strand.
GTGCTTATGTGCCTATATTATAAGCACGAGAATGATACATGACCATAATACTCGGGGGGGGAAAATACATTTATTTGAAATTCATGGAAATCCCCCCCCCCCCTACTCATAGACAAACCGGCCTCACCACATATGCTAATCAGTCCCCTTGGATAATACACGAAAAGGCGGATGTTCTGTGAAGTGTCAGCGCCCCTTTCTCTTCGGCGAATCCAGAAAGGGCAAAACAATGGCATTTGTAAAGATCTATGTTGCTTCAAGTAATTGTTAGAGAAAATGAAATTGCGAGTGACAAGATTTAGAAACTTAGATAAGTTAGTGTTTTTTTATAGTAATAACACAGGTGATATTAACAGTAATGGTCATGGTGATACTGGTGACAAAGGTATAATTGTAATAATGATAATAAGAAAAATTACAATGATAATAATGATAATAAGAAAAATTACAATGATAATAATGATAATGATAACAAGCATAATAATAAAGTTAATAGTAATGATAATAATAACTATAATGATAATATTGAAAATGATAATGACGATTATAACGACATATAATAACGATAATAATTAAGATGATAAAAAAATATATATATAGATCACCCTTTCCTCCACTGCCTCGCTTGCATTCAAAATAAGTAATTCAGCAATCCCTGGTCATGCAATTGACTGAAGGGTTATCGGCCGTATCACATGAATAAACATTGACATTTCAATCACCATGGACATTTAATATGCCAATTTGGTTAAGTGATCTTCCTTGGCCCAGAAAGGTGCGTGAACTTTGTCATGCAAAATTTTGAAAGAAGATGCTCTTTCATATTTGATCTTACGGGATATTCCTCCTCTTCTCTATGCTGAATAAAGACGAGTCTGATTAGAAATGCATAGATTTTTGCCCCGGATAAGAAATGGACTCGTGAGATCTAGCTGTCGTAGGTCGTCAGTTATTGAGTTTGTCAGCAGACCCTTTCCGGCAGGATGAATATTTCCCTCAGTGGTATGTATGCCTTTCTCGCCTGGTGCTTTCGCTTTATCAAACAACATTTTTAATTGGTATGCATGTAACTGGTCTAAATCCTTCAGTATCTGAAGGTAGTATTAAGTCATTCACGATATCTGAGAAACGGTTGGAATAGAGAGTGTGATTGTGTCCGGTACATGAGATCCGTCTTATAATTCGGAATTAAGGTGTTGTATTAATATTTATAAAAGGGTTAGATATTCAGATGCTTATACTATTTCCTCGTAAATTCTTAAATAAATTCTCCGTTTTCCTTGCAACTTTATCAAACCGTCAAACATTTCTTTGTGCCCTTTAACTGCGCCTTTATAACAATTCTTGATACCTTTGT
>BOPN01006194.1:52500-57500 GCA_017312705.2 Penaeus japonicus
GTGTGTTTGTCTGGTTGTGTGTGTGTGTTTGTAGGTGTGTGTGTGTTTTTGTCTGATTATGTGTGTGTTTGTAGGTTTGTATGTGTGTGTTTTTGTCTGATTATGTGTGTGTTTGTAAGTATGTGTGTGTGTGTTTGTCTGATTATGTGTGTGTTTGTAAGTATGTGTGTGTGTGTTTGTCTGATTATGTGTGTGTGTGTTTGTCTGATTATGTGTGTGTTTGTAAGTATGTGTGTGTGTGTGTTTGTCTGATTATGTGTATGTGTGTAGGTGTGTGTGTGTGTGTAGGTGTGTGTGTGATTGTCTGATTATGTGTGTTTGTAAGTGTGTATATGTGTGTTTGTCTGATTATGTGTGTGTTTGTAAGTGTGTATGTGTGTGTGTGTGTGTTTGTCTGATTATGTGTGTGTTTGTAAGTGTGTATGTGTGTGTTTGTAGGTGTGTGTGTGTGATTGTCCGATTATGTGTGTGTTTTTACGTGTGTGTGTGTGTTGTCATTTCCGCATCAGGTTTATTAGTCTCCTATTTAGTAAGATTACAAGCAAATATAGCAAAAGTGATACTATAGTTTCTCGAGAACTGCAAAAAGAGACGATACATAAGAAATATCCTAAACAATAATTATATGATTAATATTATAAACTACTATTAGTAACAGTACATTTGAATATATAAGGATAACGACCCTATTTCTAGCAGTTCTTTAAGACAGCGTCCATGAAAAGTTACCAATGCATATGCGTTTTCCCTTTATCAAATTACTGAAAACGATAACCTTAAATCAAGCAGAGTTAGAAGTGTCAGAGAAACACCTTGTTAACTAAAGGTATTTAATAACCTAAACTATGTCGTCTAGGATTGTTCTTGTGACCTAAGGTCATGGACTCAAACTAAGTATAGTCATAGGACTACTGATACGGGTAGTTTTGTCAAGTCATGAAAATCATGAAAATGTGTGTGCATGTGCGTGTAACAAAAAGTTTTTTTTTTTTTTTTTTTTTTTTTTTAATGTTAGGGAGAGTACAGGGAAGGGTGAACGGAGGAAAAAACTTCCAAAATTAATTTCCCTTAATCTGAATTTGACAACCAAAGAACGTCTGTATTTTTTCATCCGTAGGCTCAAAGAAATCGTGGGATGTATTTGATAGAGCACAAAATTCTTTACCGGGGAATGAGTCCACCCAAACACAGCATTTTGTTAACTATACTACATTTAATGAAAAAAAAAGTCTTATCAATAGAATTTGTTTACTGCAAACAACAATTTTCCTAGCAAAAGAATGTTGTTATAATTAACTTCTTTAAAAAAAATAAAAAAATGCTCGATTTCTCAACGATCATATTGAGATTGCATGAGAATATATTGCCTTCGATTCCATTCTCATAAAACTGGAATCCCAAAGAAGTGAAAGATCTGGCTGGATCTTAGCCTACTCATTGCAATTTTGGGGGAAACAGTGATATATATAAAGGAAAAATCGGTGATACATATATGGGAGAAATCGGGGAAAACATATATATATATATATATATATATATATATATATATATGTGTGTGTGTGTGTGTGTGTGTGTGTGTGTGTGTGTGTGTGTGTGTGTGTGGGAGAAATCGGGGGAAACAGTGATATATATATATATATATTGGAGATATCAGGGGAAACAGTGGAATACACACACACACACACACACACACATATAATATATATATATATATATATATATATATATATATATATATATATATATATATATATATATATATATATATATATATATATATATATATATATATATATATATATATATAAATATATATATATATATATAAATATATATATATATATATATATATATATATATATATATATATATGTGTGTGGGAGAAATCGGGGGAAACAGTGATATATATAGGGAAAAATCAGTGATATATATATATATATATATATATATATATATATATATATATATATATATATATATATATATGGGAGAAATCGGGGAAACAGTGATGTATGTATGGGGAGAAATCAGGAGAAACAGTGACATATACAGTATATATAGGTGAAATCGAGAGTAGTGATATATATATATATATATATATATATATATATATATATATATATATATATATATATATATATATATATATTTATATATATATATATATGTATATATATATATATATATATATATATATATATACATATATATATATATATATATATATATATATATGTATATATATATATATATATATATATATGGGAGAAATCGGGAGAAACAGTGACATATATATATGGGAGAAATCGGGGGAAACCGTAGTGCAGAAGTGATACTAGTAATCGGACAAGCAATACTAGTAGAGATATTTGCATCTATCACTGGATCTTTCTGATTATGAGAAATGTTATTTTGATGAGATTCTAGCCAGAAAGAGTGAGATTAATTTTTTTAAGCTATTCTTCAGTTAAGGCTACATCTAATAATGTTATTACCGCTGCACTAATACAAGTGATGATAAAGTTGATATGATGATATGAAACATGTAGTAACACTTGTTGCACTGTATTATCATTATCATTTCCACAAAACAGTATTAGTTTATAATAAATACGATAATGAGATGATTGAAATAGTCATGTCTTTCCTTCATGTCAACCTCCCTACCTATATCTATTAAGAAAAGACATGAAATATGTTTTGTGTTGAGTCTGTCAAAGCAAGAATTTATATTCATATGATTGTATCTGTCTCTATCCATTTACAGAACTTACTGTTGTGTTCTAAGTTAGGATTTCAGACATGAGTTGTTGTTTTTTCATTCCAATTCAATCTCTTATTCTGCCTTCTTATAATCTTTCTTATTCACTGTCTTTTAAAACCTTACTGTCAACGAACTTTATGTTGCATGGCATTGCATTTACTAAACCCTTTTGTGTACGAAAAAGACAGATAGATAGATAAGAAAATATGTCATAACATAATTACATAATCATTTCAATACACATTCATGAAAGTTAAACCTCGTAAAGTGGTAAAATGTTCTACAAGGCAAAAGCAGAAGAAAAAAATATGATAACACATAACTCTCTCTCGGATTATATATCACAGACAAGGAGAGTAAATTGCTAAGATGAAAGTGAAGGAAATGCTTAGCGAGTGAGATGGAGAGGGAGAATGAGTGATGTGGGAGGAGAGTGGGGGGGGGGGGGGAAGGTGGAGGAGTGAATTATGGCCTTTGAAAGAGATATGGGGAGGGGGCTGGGGGAGTGTTGGTGAGGGGGTGGGGGTAGTGGTGGGGGTGAAGGGGGAGGAGTGTTGAAGTGGAGAGAAAGAGAGAGGGAAGAGGGAGAAAGGAGGATTGGGAAGAGAGAGGTGAGGTTAAGGGTTAGAGACAGAGGGAAAGGTAGATAGATAGATAAATATATAGATGGATATTGATTTGAATAACATCACTCATCATAGTAATTGATGATAAGCATTTAATTGAGATATCACCGCTATTACTGTGATTACGGGCATTACTATAATCAATCACTATATATATCATCACCTATTTTCATCATATCAATTTCCTCATTAGCTTCAATTATTGAGATGATACACATAATGGCACCCGAAGCAGTGAGACCAGGAATCGGAAACTGATTTCCGCAATCTTCTCATCCGCTGACCCCCCCCCCCCCCATCACCACCTCCCACCTTTCCTCTCCTCCTTATCCTCCCCTTTCCTCTCCTCTTTTCCTTCCCTTCCTCTGCCCCCTATTCCTCATCTGTAATCTCCACTTTTCCTTCCTCTCTCCCTCTTTTCCTATTCTCCCCCTTCTTTTCCTTACCTTCCCCCTCTTATCCTCCCCTCCTCCACCCCCCTCTCTTTTTCCTTCCCTCCTCACCCCCTTTTCTTTTTCCTCCTTCACTCCTCCCCTCCTCCTCCTCCCCCCTTCTTTTTCCTCCCCTCCTCCTCCCCACTTCTTTTTCCTCCCCTCCTCCTCCCCCCTTCTTTTTCCTCCCCTCCTCCTCCCCCCTTCTTCTCCTCCTCCCCTCCCCACTTCTTTTCCCTCCCCTCCTCCCCTCCCCCTTCTTTTCCTCCCCCTCCTCCCCCCTCTTTTCCTCCCCTCCTCCCCCTGCCTCTTTTCCTCCCCTCTCCTCCCCCCTGCCACCCCTTTTTCCTCCCCCTCCCCTCCCCCCTCTTTTTCCTCCCATCCCTCTCCTCCCCTCTCTTTTCCTCCTTCCTCTCCCTTTTCCTCCCTTCTCCCTCCCCCCCTCTTTTCCTCCACCTCTTCCCTCCCCCTCTTTTCCTCCCCCTCTTTCCTCCCTCCCCCCTCTCTTTCCTCCCTCCTCCCTCTCCTCCCCCTCTCTTTCCTTCCTCCCCTCCCTCTCCTCCCCCCTTCTTCTTCCTTCCCTCCCTCTCCTCCCCTCCCCCCTCTTTCCTTCCTCCCTACCCCCGTAAAAAATTCCGGCGCGTGGAGGTGAAATCAATGCACTCGCTTGAGGTTTCCGGGGGGGGGGAGTCGAACAAGAAATAGCAGCAGCTTGTAAAAAAATGAAGTGTTGACACTCCACACTCCGTTAGCGAGCCGTTAAGAGAGAGGAGTGAGGGGTAAGGGGTGGGTAAGGGGGTGGGGGGTGGGGGTGGGGGAAGGGTAGGGGTGGAAATATTAGATGCCTAAAAATGGGGGAAGGGAGTGGAAGAGTGGAAAAGGGGAAGAGAGAGGAAGGAGAGAAGGGGACACTACTCTGAACTTTCCTGGTTAGCTTCCTCCGGCCAAATGGTCCCTGGAACTTTCCTTTCGTAATAGCTGTAATCCTGGGTTGAAAGCGGCAGTCTAGGGTCGGGAAGGTGATGTATTATTTCCTATTTCCTTTCTCGCCTACTCTCTCTCTCTCTCTCTCTCTCTAGCTCTCTCTCTCTCTCTCTCTCTCTCTCTCTCTCTCTCTCTCTCTCTCTCTCTCTCTCTCTCTCTCTCTCTCTCTCTCTCTCTCTCTCTCTCTCTCTCTCT
>BOPN01006195.1:0-2500 GCA_017312705.2 Penaeus japonicus
GAGAGAGAGAGAGAGAGAGAGAGAGAGAGAGAGAGAGAGAGAGAGAGAGAGAGAAAGTGGGAGGAAAAGAAGGAGAATAATTATTGAGGGAAAGAGAGAGGGAGAGAAAGGGAAAGAAAGAGGGAGAGAGAGGAAGAGAGAGTCAGTGAAAGTGTTTTTGTCATTGTCATTATTATCAATATCAATATTTTATGCAACATGATAACATCATTATCATTATTTGCATCATCATTATCATTCAAAATACAATACCAATATTATCATTATCAATATCATATAATTGTTATCATCATGATTGTCATTGATTGCATTGCAGTAATGATTGCAATACGGATGATATTGTTATCTTTTATCAACAAACATTATCTTTTCAATTATGTCAGATTTTATTGACCTTATAATATCTTAGTGAAATTAATATGTACAATGTATCACTGCTCACGTCACATAGATCATCGGCGGTCGTGTGTGTAAGTATGTGTATGTGTGTACGTGTATGTATGTGTGTACGTGTATGTATGTGTGTGTTCGGGGTCTTCTGTGGTTTTGTGTGTGTGAGCGTATTTATGTATGTACGTTTTTTTGTTTGTGTATGTTGAATTGTGTATGTGTGAATGTGTGTACGTCTGTTTATATGCGAGTGTGTGTGTTTGCGTTGATTTTGCGCATGTGAGTGTGTGTGCATATGTACGTGTGCATATATGCGTGTCCTATCACGCACATGTGCCCTATATACGCATGTGCGCTTAATATACGCAAGTGCGTATATATGTCCGATGTGCGTATAAGAGTAACTGTACGTGTACTGTGCGTGCATACGTGCGCCGCGGAACCTTCCCGATGTTACGCAAACTGTTACGGATCTATAACAGCGCTTCGTTAAGTCATAAATAAAGCGACGGCGGCATTGTTCTCCAGGCCGTGGAAAAGACAGTTGTCACCCCAAGAGGAAATACTCGAACCATAAGCTGGTCGCAAATCGCCGTGTGGATTTCTACTGCGTGTGAACGGCTGTGACGCAGTGAGTCAGCGCTGTTTCTTCGCCCGCCGATCGCCGTTCCCCGATGCGCCTTTGTTTTCCCGAGCGAGACAGCCATATTTTCCTTGTGTTATAAGCGGCGATTACTAGAGACACGTTAAGCATCAATGGAGGTGTGTACGTTAAGTCACCCGGAAGAGAGGATCGGAATGAGAGAGAAAAAAAGGGGAGGGGAATAAAAGAATAAGAAAGAGAGAGCGAGCGAGAGAATATCGAGCGAAACAAACAAATGAAGAAAGAAGAAAGAAAAAAAAAAGAAACGAGCGTCTCCATTGTGCCCCTAGAATGGTGGCGTCGTCTGCTGTTGCTAGGTTCCCGCGCTTCTCTGCGGCCGACCAATCAGAGCGCTCCATTTTCCCGCCATTTCTCCCTCGACCAATGGAAATCCGTCGGGCGTTTTCCCGCCACTAGCCCGCCAGCCAATGAGAGACGAGAATTTTCCCGCGCGAGGGAGGCGAGGCGCGCGGCCGTGGCTCGGGAGCGAACAAAGCGTCAGACGTGAAAGCGAGCGAACTTGACCCGAATCCGAGAGGGAGAAATGGAGAGGCGGCGGCAGCGGCGGCGGCGGCGAGGGAGCGACGGAAAAGCGCAGTGCAAAGGTGGCGCATAATGGCCGGGTGGTTTGCTAACCTTCTTCCCCCTCGCTCCCCTCCTCCCCCCCTTCTCCTCCTCCTCCTTCTCCTCCTCCTCCTCCTCCTCCTCCTCTCCCCGTTATCACCCTCCCACTCGTGCTACAACTGCTCCCTCCTTCCCGTTCCTCCTCCCCCTCCTATTCTTCCTCTTTCTTGCTGTCTTCCCTTCCTCCCTTTCCTCCACCTCTCTGCTTCTTCCTCTCTCCTCCGCTTCTTCCTACTCCTCCTTCCATTCTCTTTATCTTCTTTTACTTCCTTCTACTCTTTCTCCTCCTCTCCCTCTTCCTTTCATTCTCCCCTCCGATTCCTCAATGCTCAACCCGTATGTGCTCCTAATTTTTCCATTCTACTCTCTCTCTCTCTCTCTCTCTCTCTCTCTCTCTCTCTCTCTCTCTCCCTCTCTCTCTCTTTCTTTCTTTCTTTCTTTCATTACCTCTTTCTCTCTTTCTTTGTATATCGCTTCGCTTTCTCTTTCTTTATCTCTAATCTCTCTCTCTCTCTCTCTCTCTCTCTCTCTCTCTCTCTCTCTCTCTCTCTCTCTCTCTATCTATCTATCTATCTATCTATCGATCGATTTCTATCTCTATCTCGTCCTTCCTTCCGTCTCTCTCTCTCTCTATCTGTCTATCTATCTATCTATCTATCGATCGATCTCTATATCTTTCTCGTCCTTCCTTCCGTCTCTCTCTCTCTCTATCTATCTATCTATCTATCTATCTATCTGTCTGTCTATCTATCTATCTATTTATATCTATCTATCTATCTATGTATCTATCGATCTCTATCTCTTTCTCGTCCTTCCTTCCGTCTCTCTCTCTCTCTCTCTCTC
>BOPN01006195.1:37500-40000 GCA_017312705.2 Penaeus japonicus
AGAGAGAGAGAGAAAGAGAGAGAGAGAGAGAGAGAGAGAAAGAGAGACAAAATTCCCAAGGCCCTCTTCACGGGTTTGTCTGTCTGAGACACAGTCATCCAACTCCCCTTAAATGAGGCATAATTATGAGACAGTCAAAGATTAAATGAGCCATTGCAATTTCTCCCTCGGTCCCCACTCCCTCCCCCTTCTTCTTTCCCTCCCCCACCCCCCTTTCCCTCCTTCCCTCCACATACCTTATCGCTCTATCTTCCTCACACCCTCTTCTCCTCTTTCCCACCCACCCCCTTCCCTTTCCTTATGGTTTCCATCTCCTCTTCTCCTCTTCTCTCCCTTCACCGTGTCTCTGGTCCGTCTCGTTCTCCCTCCCTTCCTCCTTCTTTCCCTTTTCCATTTTCTTCTCTTTCTTTCTTTCTACCCATTTTTTTCCTTTATCCTCGTCCCTCCACTTACAATCTCTTTCCCACATCTCTCCCCCCCCCCCTTCTTTTTCTTCTTCTTCCTTCTTTTCTCTCTCTCTCTCTCTCTCTCTCTCTCTCTCTCTCTCTCTCTCTCTCTCTCATTCTCCCTCCTCCCTTTACCTCCATTTCATTCCTCCCATCTCCTTCCCCCTCCCCCTCTCCTGCCCCCTCTCCCTCCCCACCCTCTTTCTTCCCTACCCTTTCCCTCCCCCCTCCCTCCCCTTTCCCCTCTTTTTCCCTCTCACTCTTCCTTCCCCCTCATCCTTCTTTCGTCTACTTCTATCTCCAACTCTCCCTTTTCCCTCCTCCCTCCCCTCCCCCCTCCCTCCTCCCTTTCCTTCCATCCTCCTCTACATCTCCCCTCCAATTCCCACCCACTTACCCCCCTCCTCCCCTCCTTCCTTTCCACTTCCCCTCCACCTCCTCCCACTTCCTTTCTTCCTCCCCCCCCACTCCCTCCCTTTCCTCCCACCCACTTCCTCCCCTCCCCTCTCCCTCGCTTCCCCCTCTTCCTCCCTCCTCCTCCGCCCCACTTCCCTCCGTCCTCCCACCCCATTTCCCTCCCTCCCCCCCACTTCCCTCCCTCCCCTCCTCTTCTTGGTCTGTGGTTAATTACACAGTAGAATGTCGATAGGCTGTTATGTGATTCCTAATTAGCGAATTTGAGTATGGTTTTACCACGGGGTGTTCTGAGGGCTTCTCATTTACATACCTTTTGCTATAATAATATTTACATATAGATGTGTGGGGGGGGGGGGGTAGTGTGTGTGTGTGGGTGGGTGGGTTGGGGTGGAGGGGTAGTGTTTGTGTGTTAGTGTGTGTGTGTGGGGGGGGGGGGGGTGTTAGTGTGTGTGTGTGCGGGGGGTTAGTGTGTAAGTGTGTGTGTGGGGGGGGGGGGTAGTGTGTGTGGGGGGGATGTTAGTGTGTGTGTGTGTGTGTGTGTGTAGATATTTCTGAGGGAAGTCTGTGCGTGCGTGTCTGTGTGTGTGTGTGTGTGTGTGTGTGTGTGTGTAGATATTTCTGAGGGAAGTCTGTGTGTATAGGCTTGTGCGTTGTGCGTTGTGTTGTGTGTGTGTGATGTGTTTGCGTGTTATGTTGTGTTGTTTTGATGTATGTGTGTGTGTGTGTGTGTGTGTGTGTGTGTGTTTTTATGCGTTTGTATTTTGCGTCGTGTGTGTTGTATGTGTACGTGTTTGTTTATATCTGAGTTTATGTTTGCGTGTGTGACTATCTCTGAATTGCGTGTCTCTAAAATTTTCCCCTTTTTCTACCTCTTTCTTGGTTCGGATCTTATCGGAAGGGGAAGAGAGGGGAGAAGGAGGGAGAAAAGGGGAATGAACGGGGAAATAAAATAAATAAATCTGTTTATTTTTTCAAGATTGGAGGACAAAGAGAAGGACCCCCCCTCCCCCCTTTCACCCCTCACTTCCCTGACCCCTCCTTTTACCCTCTCCTCCCTCTCCCCTTTCTTTTCCTTTCTCCTTCTCCCTTTTCTCCTCCCTTCTTTACTATTTACCCTTCTCTTCCCTCCCTCTTCTTCCTTTTCCCCTCCCTACTCCGTCCTCCTCCCCATCTTCTTCTTCCTTCCCTCTCCTTTCCCCTTCATATACCTTTACCTATCTATCTCTCCTTATCTCTCTCTCTCTCTCTCTCTCTCTCTCTCTCTCTATATATATATATATATATATATATATATATGTATATATATATATATATATATATATATATATATATATATTTATATATATATATATACATATATGTATATATATATATATATATATATATATATATATATATATATATATATATATAATATATATATATATATATATATAAATATATACATATATAAATATATATATATATATATATATATATATATATATATATATATATATATATATATATATATATACGTGTATATGTATATATATGTATATATATATATATATATATATATATATATATATATATATATATATATATATATATATATATATATATATATATATATATATATATATATACATATATGT
>BOPN01006195.1:70000-77500 GCA_017312705.2 Penaeus japonicus
GATGAGTGAGAGAAGGGGGGGAGAGAAGGAGAGAGAGAAGTGGGGGAAGGAGAGAGAGAGAGAGAAGGGGGGGGGGGGCGGAGGAGAATGAGAGAAAGAGAGAAAGGAAGAGGAGAGTGAGAGGGGGGGGGGAGAGTAGAAATGAAAAAGAGAAAGAGGGGAGAGAGTGAGAAAGAGAGAGGGGGAGGAGAGTAAGAGAGACAGAGACAAAGAAAGAAAAGAGAGAAAGAGACAGGCAGACATACAGATAGAAAGACGAATTGATACGACAAAAAAATAAAAAATGAAAAATAAATAAAGTAAAATTCCAAACTATTTGCCTCATTTTTTTTTATTCTTTCTCTTTCTTTTATAAACAAAATTTATCGACAAATAAATAAACAAAATAAAAACCAATAATAATAATAATGATAATGATAATGATGATAGTGATGAGATCAATAATGATGAATACAATATTGATGACAGTGAAAGTAGTAATAATGATGATAATAATTATAATGAAAATGATAATAAAATGGATAATGGTGATAATGATAATAATGATAATGATACTAATGATAGTGATGATAACTGCAATGATAATTACAACAATGATAGTGATAATAATGATGATAACTGCGATGATGATAATGATGAATGTAATAACGATGAATATGATAATAATGAATATGATAATAATAATGATAAAAAAATATAATGATAATAATAATACACACACACAAATATGTATATATATATATATATATATATATATATATATATATACATATCCATTATTTAAGATAACAAAACGTCGACTTCTTGCAATTTTGAAAATTCAAATTAATACGACCGTTACTCTCGGTCGTCAAATGTTAATCGACTTTCACATTACAATATGTATATATATAAAGAAAAGTGTGAAACAAAAAAAAACAGACGTTAACAAATGTAAACAAAAGAACAAGAAAAATGAAATAAACATATGCAAATAAAATAATTGTTTTTTCTAAAGTAATGGGACTGTTTCTGAAATTCTTGTTTTTTTATATTATCTTCTTTATGAACGATATATATTTTTAATTTTGAGTTTGTTGGAGAAAGTAATGTCTTTTTTAGCTTCATTATCTTCCATTTCTTGTTTTCCCCCTTTTTCATATAATTTTCTTTATGCATCTTATTATTCTCCTCTATCTATCTACCTATCTTTCCCTTTCTCTCTCTTTCTCTCTTTCTCTCCTAAACATCCTCTACTCCCCCCTACTCCACTCCTCCCATCTTCATTTCCTCTTTTCTTCCCTTCTTTCCCTTCTCCCCTCCACCCCTCCCACCTCTCCCACCCTCCCTCCCCTCCACCCCTCCCACCTCTCCCACCCTCCCACCCTCCTCCTCTCCACCCCTCCACCTCCCCTCCACCCCTCCACCCCACCTCCACCCCTCCACCCCACCTCCCCCCTTCCTTTCACCCCACCTCTCCTCCTCCCTTCCTCCCCTCCACCCCTCCACCCTCCCCTCCACCCCACCTCTCCTCCTCTCCCACCCCTCCCACCCTCCTCCTCTCCACCCCTCCACCCCACCTCCCCCCCTCCCCTTCACCCCACATCCCCACCTCTCCCACCCCACCCCTCCCTCCCCTTCCACCCCACCTCCCTCCCTTTACCCCCACCTCCCCCCTTCCCCCCCACATCCCCACCTCTCCCACCCCACCCCTCCCTCCCCTTCCACCCCTCCTCCCATTTCAAACCTCCACCCCACCTCCCTCCCTCCCTTTCACCCCACATCCCCACCTCTCCTCCCCTCCCACCCCTTCCACCCCTCCTCCCATTTCAAACCTCCCAGCCTCCGTCCAACCATCCAACCATCCAACCATCCGCTACCTTTCTTTCCTTAGAGGTTTAATGAATAATAATGCCGCCATCCTCAACGGTGTCTGGCAGTGTTACCAGGCGAGGAGAAGACCTGTCATAATGTCTGTTGGCTATTTTTTGTGATGTCTTAAGCTTTTTTTTTTCTCTCTCTTTTTTTGACGGGGGGTGGGTAAAAGAACGGAAAGAGGGATTGAAGTGGGGTGAGGTTGGAAGTGTGGTGTTGTTATGTTTTTTTTTTTTTGTTTTTTCCAAGAGGTGGGTGGTTTTTTTGGGGTAATTTCAAGAAGGAGAAGGGGTTGGGGAGTTTTGTTTGAGGGGAAGGGGGGAGAGAGTTGAGGAAATTGGTATGGGGTGAAGTGGGAGAGAGAGGGTGGGGTTGATGAAAGATGAGGTAAGGGGTAAGATAAGGATGAAAGAGATAATGGGAGTTTTTTAATGGGGTTGGAGGTGGGGTTTGTAGTTTGAGGTTTAGGGTGGGAGGGTGTGTTGGGGGGAGGGGAGGGGGAGTATGGTGTAGGTGAGAAAAAGATGGTGAAGCAAAAAGTGAGAAAAAGATAGTGAAACAATAAGGGAGGGGGGGGGGCAGAAAGGAGGGGAGGGGAGGGAGGCAGGAGATGAATAGATAGCAGATGGTGATAGATAATCGTGGAATAATGGGCGTGTGGGGAAGGGGAAGGGTGTGAACGGGGTGCTTGAGGGCGAGAGAGAGAGAGAGAGTGAGAGAGAGAGAGAGAGAGAGAGCGAGAGAAAGAGAAAAAGAGAGAGCGAGAAAGAGAAAAATAGTTATGTTAATACTAACAATGATAATGATGATAATGATAGTAAAAGTAATAATAATTGTCATAATGAAGCAAAAACTTAAGGAACATACATAGCTTAGAAAAATAACAACACACAGGGAAAAAAGAACAGAAAAGAAAAGAAAAGAAAAAAGAAGAAAGAAGAAGAAAAGGAGAGAGAGAAAAAAAAATACACACACACACACACACACACACACACACACACACACACACACACACACACATATATATATATATTTATATATATATATATACATATGCATATCCACACATACATTTCTCTCAATATTTCCCCGCCGTAACACCTATACAATAGAGATAAAAAGACCGAGAGAGAAAGAGAGACAGAAACAGAGAGAGAGAAAGAGAGAGAGATGGATAAATATATATTGAGTGAGGGATAGAGATAGATAGATAAATAGAGAGAGAGAGAAAGAGATGGATAGATAGATAGAGAGAAAGAGGAACAGAGAGAGAGAGCACGAGAGAGAGGAGGGAAAGAAATTTAGTTCGTTGGGATGGGGGAGGGAGGGGAAGAGGAGAGGGGGAGGGAGGGGGAGGGATGAAGGGTGGGGGGGAGGAGAGGTGAGTAGCTGTGTAGAAAATAAAAGTTAATTAGTTGGTTTTGTTTCAATTTGTTGACCTTATGAGATGATTTTTGTCTTTGTTCGTGTGTTTCTCTTGTTTTTTTTTTGTTTGTTTGTTTGTTTTAATTGTTTAATGTTATCGTCAAGGCAATCATATCTATTCATCTATTCATGTATTCGTCTCTTAAACTATCTATTTATCTAGCTATCCAATTCTATAACTATTTATGTATTTAATTATTTATCTAACTATCTAACTATATATATATATATATATATATATATATATATATATATATATATACATATATATATATTTATATATATATAAATATATAAATATATATATATATATATATATATATATATATATATATATATATATATATATATATATACGTATGTATGTATATATATATACATATATATATATACATATATGTATGTATGTATGTATATATGACATATATATATATATATATATATATATATATATATATATATATATATATATATATATATATATATATAAAGAGAGAGAGAGAGAGAGAGAGAGAGAGAGAGAGAGAGAGAGATGCATACAAATATGTATGTAATGTATATATGTATGTATAAACATATATATATATATATATATATATATATATATATATATATATATATATATATATATATAAACTCATATCTGAGTACCCGCACGTCTAAGCCTACAGAGCCCTCTGACCCCAAAGAAAGTCCAACATTATTTCAGGAGCGAGGAACAAGAAAACTAATCTAAGGCTATTACTGTGTTGGAGGAACCTTTTCTTACCCCCGCCCCCCCCCCCCCCCCCCCCTTTAACCTAGCCTCTACCCCTCCCCCCCCTATAACCTAGCCTCTACCCCTCCCCCCCTCCCCCCTTTAACCAAGCCTCTACCCCTCCCCCCCTTTAACCTAGCCTCTACCCCTCCCCCCTATAGCACTAGCCTCTACCCCTCCCCCTCCCCCCTTCCTTAAGCCTCTACCCCTCCCCACCTAACACAACTCCCTGCCCCTCCCCCTCTTCCTTTCCCCTCCTTTACCTCTCTCTCTTCCTCCTCCTCCTTCTCTCCCCTTCCCTACCTCTTTCTCCTCCTATTTTCCCCTTCTCAACCTCTTTTTCCTCCTATTTTCCCCTTCCTTGCCTCTTTCTCCTCCTCCTCCTCCCCTCTTCCCCAGCTATCTCTCCACCTCCTCCTCTCCTCTTCCCTACCTCTCTCTCCTCCTCTCCCCTCCAATATCTCCCTTTTCCCGCCCTAGCTCCCTCCCTCCTCCTCCCTCCTCCCCACCCTTCTCCCCTTCCCACACCTTCTCTCCAAGTTCTCCCACCTCCTCTTCTCCCCCTCCTCCTCCCTTCTTCCCTTCCCCCTCCATTTCCCACACCTCCTCCTCCACCTCCTATCCCCCCCTACTCCTCCCCATCTCCCCCTCCCCATCTCCCCTTCCCCATCTCCCCCTCCCCACCTCCCCTCCACCTCTTTTCAGACAACCAATTATTACCTATGTTGTGTGTAGGGGGGGGGGGGTAGACCGCTACGATGGTGATGATGATGATAGTGATGATAGAGATAGTGATGATGATGGTGATGATGATGAAAGTGATGACACTGAGGAAGATAATGAAGAAAAGAATGATGATTGTGATGAGGATGAAGGTGACATTAATAATGATAATGATGATGAAGATAGTAAAATAATAACCATAATGATGATAATAATAATTGTGATGATGATAATGATAGTAGAAAAGATTACATTAATAATTATTATAATGATGATGGTGATGGTAATAATAATTATGATGTGAATAATGATAAAGATAATGATATGAATAACAATGATAATAATAATAATGATAATAACAATAATATTGATAATAATAATAATATATATATATATATATATATATATATATATATATATATATATATATATATATATATATATATATATGTATATATATACATATGTATATATATATATACATATATATACATATATATATATATATATATATATATATATATATATATATATATTTCTCTCTCTCTCTCTCTCTCTCTCTCTCTCTCTCTCTCGTTCTCTCTCTCTCTCTCATTCTCTCCTTTTCTTATCGAAAGTTATTTCATTAGAGCGAGTAACGTAATCGCCTATGACATAATTAGCATAAACGTAATCAAAGGAGAAGGAAGAAGAAACACGAAAGATATGCAAATACGTGTCTTGATTTGCATGGACTTTCCTTAATATACTTTATATCTTGTCTTTTTCTCTTTCTTCCTGTTTATGTGTTTTTTATTTGTTTTTTGGTTTTATCGTTTCCTGATTTTTTGTTTTATCTCTTTCTCTTTATCTTTCTGTCTCTCTTTCTGTATGTCGCTTTTTTCTCGCTTTGAGTGAGTGAGAGAGGGAGAGAGAGAGAGAGAGAGAGAGAGAGAGAGAGAGAGAGAGAGAGAGAGAGAGAGAGAGAGAGAGAGAGAGAGAGAGAGAGAGAGAGAGAGAGAGAGAGAGAGCGACAGAAAATTGAGAAAAAGACGGAGAAAGAGAGAGAGAGAAAAAGAGAAGAGACAGAGAAAGAGAGAAAGAGAGAGAGAGAGAGAGAGAGAGAGAGAGAGAGAGAGAGAGAGAGCGACAGAGAGACAGAGAGAGAGAGAGAAAGTGAGAGAGAGGTAACGAAAGCGCGTGCATACACGAACCGAAAGTTAACTCGAAATGAAAATTAGCATAATTTAAACAGCAGTTAAATTGTCTTTACACAAAGTGGGGAATCTCAAGGGGTAACTTGCAGGGAAAGTTTGTCTCATTAGATTCTCTCTCTCTCTCTCTCTCTCTCTCTCTCTCTCTCTCTCTCTCTCTCTCTCTCTCTCTCTCTCTCTCTCTCTCTCTCTCTCTCTCTCTCTCTCTCTCTCTCTCTCTCTCTCTCTCTCTCTCTCTCTCTCTCTCTCTCTCTCTGTCTCTCTCTCCCTCTCTCTCTCTCTCTCTCTCTCTCTCTCTCTCTCTCTCCCTCTCTCTCTCTGTCTGTCTCTCTGTCTCTCTCTCTCTCTCTCTCTCTCTCTCTCTCTCTCTCTCTCTCTCTCTCTCTCTCTCTCTCTCTCTCTCTCTCTCTCTCTCTCTCTCTCTCTCTCTCTCTCTCTCTCTCTCTCTCTCTCTCTCTGTCTCTGTCTCTGTCTCTGTCTCTTTCTCTGTCTTTCTGTATCTCTATCTCTCTCTCCATCTCTCTCTCCATCTCTCTCTCTCTCTCTCTCTCTCTCTCTCTCTCTCTCTCTCTCTCTCTCTCTCTCTCTCTCTCTCTCTGTCTCTGTCTCTGTCTCTGTCTCTTTCTCTGTCTTTCTGTATCTCTATCTCTCTCTCCATCTCTCATAATCTAATAATAATGATAATGACAATAATATTGGCAATAGATATAACATTAATGTTAGGAATGATAACAACAATAGTAATGATTATAATGATTGTTATAGTATTGATAACACATATGATAATAAGTGATAATGATAGTAATAGTGTAAATACAGATAATGATTATAATGGTAATGCCGATAATAACAAAATAATAATAACAATGGGAATACAGATAATGATGATAATGACAAAACAGTGATAATAATAACGTATGTATATATAATATATAAAATCAAACAAATAGTTTTGGAAATTGGAAAGTTTAGATTAGAAATACTTTCCATTGAGATGCTTTTAAAAGAATGTTGAGTTGATTGGTAATATTTTTTTCTTATTTTTTTGTTTCTTCTTCTTATTCTTCGTTTTCTTTGTTTGTTGTTCCTGAGCCTTTGAGATCTGGAACTGGGAGACAAAGAGAGATAAAGCGAGAGAGAGAGAGAGAGAGAGAGAGAGAGGGGGGGAGAGAGAGAGAGAGGGGGGGGGGGGGAGCTAAAGAAAAAAGGGAGAGACAGAGAGAGGGAAGGAGATATATAGACAGACAGTCCGATAGATAGATAGATAGAGATAGATAGATGGAGAGAGAAGGATAGATAGTTAAAGAGAGAGAGATAGAGATAGATAAAGAGAGAATGTGTGCGTGCGTATGTGAGAGAGAGAAAGAGAGAGAGAGAGAGACGCACAGAAAAAAAAATAATAATAATAAACGCGGTAATAGGGAAATAAAAAAAATAAATAAACGAATTAACTTGTTTTCGGTTGAGAAAATGAAAATGTAAAGTACAAAAAAAAAGTACAAAATGATTACACTAAGTACAAAGCTAGCCTTGTTGTCAGTGTAAAAC
>BOPN01006196.1:0-2500 GCA_017312705.2 Penaeus japonicus
TTTAAGCCCATATTTCGATTGCTTTCCATTCTACCATAGATATATAGAGTCTATAATAGACCTTTTTTTTTTTACATTTCTATGATTCTACAGACCTTGGTTCAAGTTGGCTGGCGATCTGGGCCCACAAAATTTGGTCCCAATTGGGCCCCGCACCTCCCAAAGCTGGTCTTGTATATATGTACAACCACACGCGCGCGCGCGCGACACACACACACACACACACACACACACACACACACACACACACGCACACACACACACACACACATACACACACTCACCCTTACATGTACATATATATAAACACACATATATCCCATTCAGTCCTGAAATAAGTAGAATGACACAGTTTGACGTAGCACAATTGCATAATTTACCTTAGGTAATCGTTCTGCCCAATTCACGTTTTCCTTGGTTCCATGTCTTCAAAGAGTGTCCCGCGTTGTGGTGATACAAGCGGTCTATGGCTGGTGATGGAAAAAATAAGAATCACTTATACCTCCAAGAAGTTTGTGTCAAGCAATAGAAGGAAAGTAATCCATATAAATAAGCATTTAAAAGTAGTTTATAACGAAGACAATTTACAGTAGAACGAATTGTTCCATTCGGGCAACAGATTTGTTAATATAAATTCAGTAACTAATATTGTACTAGATTTTCCCTCATTCTCATAATGGATTTTGTTAAAGTTATATCAAATGGAGATGAGACCAGATGGTAATTATCATTGGTGTTTCATTATAACATTAATCTACCGTATAAACGTTTATTTTTCTCAAATGCTTAAAACCGAGTGAAATAAATTTCACCCACACACACACACACACGCACACACACACACACACACACACATACACACACACACACTCTCTTTCTCTTTCTCTCTCTCTCTCTCTCTCTCTCTCTCTCTCTCTCTCTCTCTCTCTCTCTCTCTCTATATATATATATATATATATATATATATATCTCTATATATATATATATATATACATATATATATATATATATATATATATATATATATATATATATGCATATATATATATATATATATATATATATATATATATATATACATATATATATATATATACATATATATATATATACATTTATGCATACATACAGACATATATGTATAGTACTAAAACACGGACTTAGAAAATAAAGAAATAGTAAATATAGATCTGTCAGACAGAAAGACAATATAAACAAAGATTATATCAGGTCAGGCAAATAATGTTGTCTAAACGACGAATTGATAATAAAAAAACTACAGTTACAAGAGTTACAAGTATATAATAGTTGCAATTTATTTATGAATCAGTTAAACGGGCGTGGGGCTGGCAATTATAGTCTCTGCACTCCATCAAAACAAACAGGACGAGAGGGATCATGTATTTAGAAATATATATCCTCAAATATGTATAAATGTAAATATATATATATATATATATATATATATATATACATATATATATATATATATATATATATATATATATATATATATATATATATATACACATATGTATATATATGTATATATATATATATATATATATATATATATATATATATATATATATATATGTGTGTGTGTGTGTATATATATATATATATATATATATATATATATATATATATATATATATATATATATATATATATATATACATATATACATACACACATATATATGTATATATATGTATATATATATATATATATATATATATATATATATATATATATGTATATATATATATATAATGAAAGTAATTGTCTCGAACGTCAAAACTGACCAGTACAAATATCTGACCTGACAAAATATGATCGTATTATGATACACATATGTGATCTTCGTAATTGCCGGGTTTCGCATATCACCCAGGGATCGGAGAAAAAAAAGCCACAGTCAGAACCTGCGACTTCAGCCCGTGAAAAATTTAGTCGTTCCCGCAACATAGGAAATTACCCTCGAAACCTGACCGAAGGGCGGACCCTTGGAATGTTGTTACCCCGAGGCTAACCAATCAGAAAATAGGAACCTAGACTGGAACTTGGATTAGCTCCGCCTATTTCTCCTGTAGGTGGGTCTCCTCCACTGAACTATCCGACTTTAAGATATATTTGGTAGCAAGGACACACCTGGTCTTTGGCCTCAACTGGAACGCCTGAACTCCCACACATCTGTGCCCTACAATACTGCGAACTGTATTAATCCTAACCTCTTATTTTCAGTCATTTCTTGTCACAAATATATTGTGCCGTCTCATAATACTGTGATTATCTTTTGGTTATATCATATTGTTATGACATTAGCTGCTGTGTTTGACACCATCCATTATTGCTTATATGTGGTACTTAGAGTAATCTATACCATCACGTATCTGGTGACAGCGTAAGATACAAACCAGACGTCTTTTTAGCGATAATTGGTACTTGTGCTATGAATTATAAATTGTGTAACCATCTGCCGTTTAGTCAGCATTAC
>BOPN01006196.1:20000-25000 GCA_017312705.2 Penaeus japonicus
AGCTGAGCCGTCTGAGCTTAAAGGCTTTACTTGAAATATTTCATAATTATATCCTTACAACACAATTAAAAAATCACTTGAAAGTAAATCAGAAACACAAAATAAAATGAAATACATAAACAAATCTGAATGCAAAGTGATATGTGAATAAATTATACAGTTAAATCTGAATTAAACGTACTTGTTTAGTAAATAACTAATATAAATGAAATCAAACAAATTAATATTAAAATTGAATACACTTTTCAACAAAAAATTCAAACAATCGTAGAAGGAATTCAAACACAAATTCAACATGAAGCAAAATGAAATATAAGAAAAAAATCCAAAATGAAATCTGTGAGAAGTACAGCTGTAATGGTTGAAAAGCTAAAATTGTTATTATGAGAGCAAAGTAACGTATATGAACATCTTAAATCCATAGATAGAGGGACTTAGACGGCTTCGAACTTTCGAGAGCCAATTGCTGATCGTAAAAGTAATTGAGACGATTTCAAGTGAAAAAGACCATCGCAAAAAAAAAAAAAAAAAAAAAAAAAAAAAAAAAAAAAAAAAAAACGGAATGTTTAGTCTTCCTTAACATGAAAAATATCCATCTATATGTTATATAATTTCAACACAGTGGAATTATGTTCAGAATTTGCGCGGTAATAAAGTTGTTCACGCGGCATATTAATTTATGTAATATTGCATGTTATACTAAAGATATGCTTTGCTCGGTGCGATTATCATAATTATGTTGTTGAACGATTATTGCTGCGTGGTAATAGTGGATGTACTATTTTGCTTGGAGCGTCTGTTTCTGTGAGATTTTCGACGAGACAGCTTATTTGTTTTACCACTTACTTACGTGGCGCAAGTGTCCCATGAAGGTAGTGTCGCGTCAATATAGCTTTCAGCAAGTTGAGTGCAGTAGCGCATCGAGCCCCGTCCAAGACCGTGAGTTTCCACTGTCGCCTGGTGGTTACTGCTGCGGCTGGGCACCTCCGTGGGTAAGGATCAAGCTCAGATCGAGTCAACACCCTTTTTTGGCAGTGGTAGCGTGTCGACTTCACATCCCCATGGTCGGCAGATCGAGTCCCGTCCCGGTTACTGACGAAGTTGGGCACTACGTTGGGTAAGGAGTAAGCTCAGATTGAGTCAACACCCTTTTGGCACAATCACGAGTAAGCACACGCTGACACAGGCCGGGCTCGCCACAGTACACATAGCCCGGGTTCCGCATCTGCTCCGCATATCTAGCTTATCCTTAGGTCTATTGCGTTTACTCAAAATGAGTCGAGTCGAGTCGTGGCAAAGAATGAGTCACTCTGAATTAATATCATTCACATCGGCTGAGTCAGGCAGAATCAGTTTCGAGGAATATGGAGTTAGCTGTTCTGCTTTCGACCCGAATCTTGACTTCAGAAAAGCCGGTTCTGGGAGTCTTTTATTCTATGATTTAATGAATTATCACGAAAGGAAAACATATATATATAGCTTCCTCGGGATAACTAAAGGATGATCGCGTTTTATATCAACATAACATTCTTTAGAATTAGGCTTATATGGTATAATTGAAAATCATAAAAGATCTTTTATTTCTGCCGATTAAATAAATAAATAAATAAATAGACACACACACACACACACACACGCACACACACACACACACATACACTCACACACACACACACACACACACACACACACACACACACACACACATATATATATATATATATATATATATATATATATATATATATATATATATATACATATATATATGTATGTATATACATATATATATATATATATATATATATATATATATATATATATATATATATATATATATATATATATATACATACATACATACATACACACACACACACACACACACACACACATGTATATATATATATATATATATATATATATATATATATATATATATATATATATATATATATATATATATATATATATATATATATATATATATATATATATATTCGTACATATGTTTATGGGTATAACACTATATATATATATATATATATATATATATATATATATATATATATACATATATATATATATATATATATATATATATATATATATATGTGTATATATATTCACATGTATATGAATATGCAATATCTATATATACACTGCATGTATATAATTGTGTATATATTTCTATATATATGTATACATACACATATACATGTATATATATATATATATATATATATATATATATATATATATGAATATATATATACACACACACACATATGAATGAATATATATGTGAATATATGAATGTCTGTATATATGTACAATATAAAAAAATACTGTAGTTAGACAAAGAAAAAGTCAAGTTGTCAATTTTAAGGGGTAACTATCACATTTATCACACAATATCTTCAAATAATATCATATAACCTTGTTTCCGTTCAGCATATGTTTCATCTATCAATATCATACAAAGGGAGTCTGCCAACTTCTTACATACAAATATTAGCTCTTCCATGCAAAGCAGCAAACTTTAGTGATAGCCACACTGCCTCTAAATCTGACAGCGGATTTTGTCCTCTTCGATATGGATACAGTGGATTCGGTTTAAGATTTAATACAGCATACAGCACTTAAATATTCTACAGCCATGTGAAATACTGGACACTATAAGAGTACCATTTTTCTTATGGTACATGAAGCTTTTTCAATGATACGGAATCTGATGAGACATAACCTTCAAAATAATATTCTGTAAATGTACTCAACTCTAGGATAAGTAGAGCTAGGAGACATTAGAGTATTCTTTAGAAATTATAGTTTAAAAAAAAATTGTGCTTCAAACGCCAATGGAAACAAAAATTGAAACATCTGAAGCAATAGTTGTGTGTTTCATTACTTCATTCAGCATGAAAACAATTTCAAATACTTTCATGGTGAGGCTGATGGAAAGCTTTCTATCATTTTGTTTTTATGATGGAAGGAATATATTGAATACCTAGATAAGGATATCAAGTAGCAACACAAAATGATCCACTAATGTATACCTTAGGCAATATTCAACAATAAAAAAAAACTTGTCTTACCTCAATATTTCAATTTAATAGCAACCTCTCTCCAAAAACCAGCTATCACATCTATATTTCAGTGACTCCGATCACTATGATCATATATAACACGTCACTATTATATTAAACTTATTCTTTTTTCTGTATAAACTTTTAAGAAATGTTTTTCTTTATATTTTAAGTTTACAATAAAAGGTGTAACAGATCCAACGGTACTAGATGATGCAGGTTTTTTTTATCATCTCTGGACTTTTCCTTTCTTCAAGTATAAATCGTTGTTACACGTTTTTTAGACATGCGTAAGAGTCTTTCAATTTAGATATTTAATATCTTTGCAAACTATATATATATATATATATATATATATATATATATATATATATATATATATATATATGTATATATATATATATATATATATATATATATATATATATATATATATATATATATTATATACATACATACATACATACATACATATATATATATATATATATAATATATATATATATATATATGTGTGTGTGTGTGTGTGTGTGTGTGTGTGTGTGTGTGTGTGTGTGAGAGTGTATGTGTGTGTGTATGTGTACAGAGAGTTGCGGACCTATGAAACATCAAGAGGTCCTTTATAGGTGATCTATATATTTTGCTTAATGATTTATAATAAACACACTGACGTTGGCGCTAAATTTCCTCGTTCTCCAGCAGACGATTGTATGATGATGATAATGACGATAAAAATCAAAATCAAAATACATGATAGTCCTTGTTTTTTATACATCATGTTAAGTGGTATGTCCAAAAGCAGCAGAATTAGTTTTGTGATTTTAAGAAAAAAATCTAAATTGTCATATTGCTGTGATTCAAACATTTAATTTAAATTTAAAAGTTACCACGCAAGTGGGCTATCAACAATATTCTGGAAAAGCGTATATGGAATGTTGCAAAATACATACTCAGACAAATAAAACATGTACTTAACATATCCTGTTTCATGCAACATCTCTTTAAGGGGTAATGTGTGCGCCGTTGCAGGTTTATTCACGTGAACCAATCAAGCAACGACAATTAGTGTTTCTCATGTTCAGATATGGATTTTTTTTTCATTTGCATAATTACCTGTATTATCGTGATTTTCATTACGTTGAGTATATTCCTGATCATCATATTTATTGTTACTATCATCATTATTTTCTTCAATATGACAATAATAAGTGAATGATAGTATTTATAGTAGTCATAACAATATCTTCGATGATAATAATTGTATTTTAATGATAATCATAAGAAGAAAAAAAGAGAGAGACTGACAATAAAGAAAGGATGACTAATGAATGATATTTGTGTTTTGAGTTCTAGAGATTGGTAATAGATCAACACGTGCTTGTGATACTATATATAATATGATAACATAAACGGGCTGAAATATGTCCACCATGACTTGACATATACATAGAAGTTAAAGGAAGAATTTCTGCAGCAACATGTTAACAAAAATAATCATTTTAGAAATAATCACTTTGTAAAACAAGGTAGGCGTTGGCGAAAATTCCATGGTATTTTGCCTTATATAATTTGCAAGCAAGCGTTCAGATATCGTAACACAAGTCAGTTATTCCGTAACTGTTTTGTATTTTACTTTTTTGATAGTTGCTGTGTTCATTGTGAATGATGCTGATTATATCTTTTATATTGATTTTCACAACAGCCACTTGCTAATGTAATGTGACGTAATACTTTAGGTAACAGTAAGTAGATATTAAAAAAATTAGTACAAAAGTTTTTCCAAGATAACCAAAAGTGTCCAGCGCATAACCTGCGAGACGATTTTCACCAAGGCCAAATGTATTTTACAAAGTAATTCACGGGCTCTTTAAAATTGTCTTCCTATTACTCGTATTAATAGGCTAAAGCAGAACG
>BOPN01006196.1:71811-74311 GCA_017312705.2 Penaeus japonicus
CCTGAGAAAGCATGAAATGGATACGAATTGCTTAAAAAGTTATCTATATAGTACTATACCCCAATCGATAAGACTGCAAAAGAATAAATAATCAAAACAACCAATACCTTTTGGTGTCCCTTAAGGATCTATATTAGGTCCGATCCTATTCACAATTTTCACGAATGATTTATCGACTATAGCCCATAATTGCCTTTTTGTTCAAAACATGGACTCTGTAAAACAAGTGAAACACGTTATTAAGAAATTCTCAACAGACTCTTAATCAAGCAAATGGGTATTTTGCGTCAGTGGCCTCGTAAAAAATCCACATAATCCAATGTATCTTCATAAGTAGTCGCCAAAGCATAGGAAATATTCCTATAAACACAACCATACAAGTCGAAGGCTGCTATAATAAATCTAGGAGTACACATACCTGTAGACAGACGAAGGACGTATGAAACTCACATTGACAACGTCTGTAAGAAAGTAATAAGGACATTAATATATCTTAATCACTTAAAAAGTAAAATTTAACCGAAACAAGAATTACTGTTCGGCAAACTCTTGGGCTGTGCGTTATTAACTATTAGCCAAATACTTTTAGTTCAACTAACAAAAGTCAGAGGCAGAAAATCCAAGAATTACAAAACTTTTTCTACAGGATTTGTATTAGGCAATGTTCGTATGTTCCACCACATTACCCAACATAAAAGCAAATTAAGATGATATAAAGTCCAATACAAAACCAAGCATTAACTTATTTATAGAAATTATCCAATGTGGCTTTTGCCCTAGAACTAGAGGCACCGCAACAGGTGTCCAAACAAGAAAGGCTGTATCTCCGCCTGATCGCAAACGGAAACAAGAGCACGATAAATGCAAATACGTGAAGCCATGATCTCAAACTTCCTATTTCATAATGTTAGACACTACTGACTTCATTGATTTCAAATCTAGATTAAAAGAACATTTCCTAGATTGTCAATGGCTGTTGTAATTCATGGAACTAAGTATTTAGATTTATGTGTGAAAGCTTGTGCTTATGTGTAAACCAACAACTTCTGTTTTGAGTCAAGGCAGACAGCCAAATTAAGACCTACAGTTTTCCAAAATGTTTACACGAAAAATGTTCACGCCCAAACCATCCCGTGGTGCTTCTGGTTCAAGCATGAGTGACGTGGGGGACTGACTGGACCGTTTGACAATTGCACAGAACGAACCAAATTTAGCAGCTTTGATGTGCTGTGGGAGGCAAATCGAGTGCGTTGGCGGCCCATCAACGCGTGCTTCCTGTGCAGTGATTATCGGTTTCGCATGCACTACGCCCGCACACGCACTTGCATGGGCGTGCATTCGCGTTTTCTCTTTTACAGTACATCTTACAGACCCAGGCTCAGGCCCTCATTAAGTATATACAAATGTATAAAAG
Source organism: Penaeus japonicus (assembly GCA_017312705.2). Lineage (NCBI taxonomy): Eukaryota > Metazoa > Arthropoda > Malacostraca > Decapoda > Penaeidae > Penaeus > Penaeus japonicus. The sequence goes on from BOPN01006196.1 coordinate 73,226, forward strand.
TATGTGTTGGTAAGTATATATATACACATGAACGTATATACGTAGATGTTAGTATTGTGTATGTTGTGTATGTGTGTTTGATGTAGAAGTATATGCATATATGTATATCAGTATCTATAGTATATGCTCTCTCTTTTCTTATCTATCTATCAGTCTATTTAGATGTTTCTCTCGTCTCTCTCTTCTTCCCCTCATCACACACACACACACACACACACACACGAAATTGCATCATACGTTTTAACGTCTGTCACCTCTATATCTCAATGTTAAAAAAAATGAAATGAAGTCCAAAGCAAAAGATATATTCAGCTGCTGACTGATGGTAATAAAATATGAAAATAAACTTATGTTGTTTTAAAATCCTTAGTTATGATATCGAAGGTCGTTTTGAGATTTATATAATCGTGACTCTGTCGGTTATATTCGTAGCCATCCGTTATAGATTCACAATCTAAAACAGTTGCCTGAAGGGACACTTGTATTACAAGGTCTTCTCGTAATAATTAGCATTGTTGCTGCATGCGCTGTCACGGTATGGAGTGTCCTGTGCATAAATTGAGATAAATTTAGCTGCATTTTATATCAATATCATGTTAAATAAGTGACATTGTCGTGAGTCTTGAAAATACCTTAATAACAAAATGATTGTCAGTAAGCACTTTGAGTTACATGTAAGGTTATATAGCATGGGGTATGTATACACACACACACTCACACACACACACACACACACACACACACACACACACACACATACACACATATACTCGCACTGTGTGTGTGTGCGCGTGCGTCTTTATGCGTATGTGATATGGATTTAACACTGAAGTTGGAAGTTTTGTTTGACCAAAGACTTTCCTTGAGAATTTCCTTTGACTTAGGACTTCTTCAGGAACGAATGTTTGACTTGGGGGAGAAATATGGAAATTCAACCGGATTTCTTTTTTTTGTGCGTGAATATCAGCCAAGTCATCACTTGTTGGAAAAGCCGCGGCCAAATTGAAGTTATGTAAGATTGCAATTTTGATTAGTAATTCTAACTTGCATTTTTTTTTTCTTTCTTTCTTTTTTTTTCTTCTTCGC
>BOPN01006197.1:0-2500 GCA_017312705.2 Penaeus japonicus
AATATATTTATAAATATTAATTTATATATATATATATATATATATATAGATATTAATTTATATATATATATATATATATATATACATATATTTATAAATATTAATTTATATATATATATATATATATATATATATATATATATATATACATATATTTATAAATATTCATTTATATATATATATACATATATTTATAAATATTAATTTATATATATATAAATAAGTAAATAAATAAAAATATATATACATATTTATAAATATAAATATATATATATATATATTTATATATAATATATATATATATATCAATACAAATTTTGCCTCCCTGATAGGGACTCGAATCCGTGCCATAAGATTGACAGGCATGGTTTTGAATCCGATATGCTACACGACCTACTAAAAGAATTGTCTAACGAGACGCCTTATGAGACATCATGGAATTTTACCTATTTACTCTTGGCAGAGCAGTGATAGCGAGGTTTTACAGACAATAAATCAATCAATCAATCAATAAATACATACATATGTACACATATACATGTACACATATAGATAGACGCACACACACACGCACACACACACACATGCACACACAGACGCACGCATACATGCATGCACACACACATATATATATATATATATATATATATAAATGTATATATAAATGAATGAATAGATATCTATCTACCTATCTACATATTATATGCATATATTTAAATACACACACACACACACATATGTATATATATATATATATATATATATATATATATATATATATATATATATATATATATATATATATATATACATGCTTCTTTCTCTCCCTCTCTCTTTATCTCTCTCACTCCCTCTTGTTTTCATTTTTACTCTCTCTCTCTCCTCTTTCTCTCTTTCTCATCCTCTCACTCCCTGTCTACCTATTTCTGTTTCCATCTCTCTCTCTTCCCTCTCCCTCTCTCTCTTTTCCCTCTTTCTATCTCTCTCTTTTCCCTCTTTCTATCTCTCTCTTTTCCCTCTTTCTATCTCTCTCTTTTCCCTCTTCCTCCCTCCCTCCAAAGTTGATGTTCGTATTTTAAAATATCAAAGACATGACATTACATTCTACCTCTATACAGATGAGATGTATTTGATACAAAATAACACCAGTCCGTACTTTCTTTGTGCCGCCATGGTGGTGATTCCGCTAAAATTGTTTGATTTTTCATTCCGCCCATGTAGCAGAGGAGCTCTTACCCTGATAAAGCTGTTTATTCACTTTGTCCGATTACAATGAGGAGATATATTTATTGTTTATTATCTACATTATATACGCATATGTATGGAACTTGATCGATTTTTAACAATTATTTTAAGATTCACGATATTAATTATTATCAAAATGCATATTAAATGATCAAAGTTAATATTTACATTTGTTTTAATAACTATATAATAATCAAAGGAACGAATTGAGACGCCGCACAGTGGTCCAAGAAAGCCATTTCTTGGCCAAATAAGAAAATGTCCTTATGTTGTAAGAATATGGTAAATGGAAGCCATATAGCGGATGTTATCATCGGTGTACTTTTTAATAATACACAAAGTGTCCATACTGAGATATTAAACATTAAAGTTTAATGTGCAAATCTTAGAAAAATCATAAAATCGATAATACGAATGATATACATGCGAAAGCTTGACAGTATGATATTTGCATGTTTAGGTATCATATAACATATAAGTTGGTTGCATATTTATTGAATTTGTACATATAATAAAATTATAAAAATAACACCAGATATCTACACGAGATAAGTCGAGGTGTGTGTCTGTACATAGATGAACATTGCCGCGAGAATTTGCCTTTCAATTGCGAGCTAATTTTGTATTGGGAGTTTTGAATTTCCCGCCAAGCGCCATTTTATGGTGTCCCGTATCATCCAGCGAATGTTTACAGGCGCGTTTTCTATACCGTATGCTCACCTCCTTTGAGGTATTACGATTTTTTTCAGTATTCAACATTTTTGTCCAAGGTATGAATTGTATAAATATATCTGGAATGTAAATTACATGTATTTGCCAAATATTAATCATTATGTGTCAAGTTCTCATACAGTCGGATATTTGAATATTTTATTATAGTTTCCCCTATATTTTTCTTGGAAATAAAGAAAACTTATATAAAAAGTAACTTTAACATTTATTATTTGGTTGATGTATACCCTACTTATTATTTTTTTCCAGATGGAGAGTCTAACTAAAATGTTAATGTTGTATATAGTTCTTTGCTTGAACAAATTTTAGTTTTATTTATCTTGATGTCATAAATAAACATGGCAATACACTATCCGTTAGTTTTTTATTCCTCTTTAAAAAAGTTTACATAAAAGGCTATATGGAAAGGAAGAAAAGATGATTAATAACTTGTCAGAATTATTTCGTTAAATGTGATGTTAATTCCTGTAGATTTTGTTTTGTGAAGCACGTGGCCACGTTTTCTCCAAACGAGACCAGTGTG
>BOPN01006197.1:12500-15000 GCA_017312705.2 Penaeus japonicus
TTTATATATATGTATAGATAAGTATATATATAAATATATGTACATACATACATACAATTATACATATATATAAATATATATATATATATATATATATATATATATATATATATATATATATATATATATATATATATATATATACATATATACATATAACACGAAAAGAAGGAAGATGCATAAGTTACTTGACCTTTATCCCTTTTGGACCAGTGGATTGATGAAAATATATTGCGACCTATTGCTATGCCCTCTGCCATACAAGTATATAAACACATACTAGAAAATTCCCATAGGACACAAAGGTCCATTGCTCAAAAGCATGGTAGATAGACTGTATTTTTACTAGATTGCCCAATCATTTCAAAGCATAACTTTTGCTCAAGAAAGACAAAGAATTGTACCATTCATAGCCTTCAACACTGGACCGCTATTATGATGAATAGGGCATAAAAACAGACATAAAGTTCCCCAGACCCCTATAAAACAATCAAAGAGCCGACATAAAGTCACACAAACTCGCGGACATCCCCATAAACAAAACTAAAACAAGAGGAGAGACGTAAACTTCAAGGAATCACCTAGACTGTGTTTAATGGCTCCTCTTCACCCAGCCAGGCACCAATGTCAGTCCCAGACCAGCGTTAAACAGCACTAACTTCATCCATCTGGTTTGAGGGGAAAATGGGATGCAGGATGACCTCCGTCAGTCGAAAACTTCATCTCAAGAACTTTCTGATAATCTTAATTCACTAACATATCACATAGGGGATTTAAGAATTAGGATTTCACTTCAGGTCTAGGTGAAACTGATGTTGCATTCCTTCTTTCTGAACTGTGCCACGTAAACGTAAGTGTATTGGCGGCAAACTTCACTGAGTAAATACCAAAACAGGACATTAGAACAGATTAATCGGATAGCTCATGACATCCATTTGGTTCCGATTCAGCACAATGTATCCTGGGATTCATAAATCACTGATAGATAAAGTATACCACACACCAAATGCCAATGATTAACTATTGCAGCGTGTCATTTTCTCTTATATTATGAGATAATCAATTGCATAATTTTCTTGACAGTTGAGTTAGCATATATACCGTATAATAAATCATTCTGAATACACATTACATTTTAATGGTATGTAATCATATCAGGAATGCCACTGTTGCATAAGCTTTTATCCCTGATTGCCCATTTTGGCAACTGAATCCAAAATGTAATAAACACTGTCGCATCCGTGATGCTAATTATGCTCATTTTCTGAATTATGATAATGAATATTGTTATCAGCATTTAGAGTATACCTTCATTAACAGGCCAAATTAACTTTTCGACAAAAAAGTATTGGTGAAACCAACATGGTATTTATATTGCTGCTTAATTTCCCGTCTTCTAAATAAAATATATAACCTCCACTATCATCTACTTCACATTATCTAAATGGTGATATTTAAAATAATTGTTTTATTACTCTTACTTTTGAGTAATTATCATGAAAATGTTTTCATTTTACTAATTACTTGTATTATTTATTTCTGTAGTTCCCAGGAGACCGTAAAAAAAATTCATTTAATAGGCTCATCCTTAGCCGTGTGCATAACTAGGGCTTCACGTACAAAATTCTAGTTCAAATAGAAAAATACATAGAACTGAACGTCAGATATGCTTCCGCCTAGTATGTGTATCAGTATGTGAATAAAAGCAGCTTGTTTGTGTGGATACAATTAGGTATCAACGCATGTCTTTGTGTGTGTGTGTGTGTGTGTGTGTGTGTGTGTGTGTGTGTGTGTGTGTGTGTGTGTGTGTGTGTGTGTGTGTGTGTGTGTGTGTGTGTGCTCATAGATATAGTTTTCGTGTGCGGACAAAAATTAAACATAGAATTCCGAAGACGAAAAGAGTTGACTGGAGCATTACCCCCATTGCCCCACTTCCTCATTAACGGTGTGTCTGTGTGTGTGTGTGTGGGGGGGGGGGGGCTTTCAATCACTAACAATTTTGTATAACCTTCCCTAAGTTAAAGCGGAATATGCAGCATGTAGAATGGATCATATTTGAAAAACACATTGAATGAGAATATGCATTAGATCAGATTTAATCAAGGAGTACTAATAAAAAAATATAAATGTTACCATTGCATGAAGCCTTAAATCTAATGGCTCATTTGTTGAGCTCGCCTTATAGTTTAATAAACATTATCACCTATTTAACAACATTAAAATCTTCAAATTATTTTTCATAAAGGAAAAAAGAAAGAAATATTCTAATTGCAGATCTGCAATTTTATTAATTCTTAAAAATGTTTCTACCTCATCCTTATTGTTTTAGTAAAGAATAGTTGCTGAACAACTATGAGAAATAAAATAAGCACAGTAAAGTGACGACACGAAAAGGAAAAATGCTATATTTTTTCTCAAGATAACTATTAATCTACATTAGCGACAAAACCCCAAACACCAGTGACATGATGTGAAATGAACTTGAAGAAGTGGAGAGGAT
>BOPN01006197.1:25000-30000 GCA_017312705.2 Penaeus japonicus
CTTATTTCCTCTTACTTAATATTTTTTATATCTTGCTTGAGCTGTCTCTTCTGAATTTTTAGTATTTAACATTATATTCCCTTCATTAAGCCATGTTTCCTAGTATATGTCTTTTAATGATTTTCTAATGATAAACCGTATATTAGTTTCATTATTACAGTATCAGTTTTTTACAATGGAGGGCAGTACTCCAGATACTTAATATCATCTGTATATCTTGTAAATATTAAATCAAGCTTTGAAGACCTATACAGTTCTTTTTTCCCGTTATGGTCTCTTACAATCTAAAAAAAAGCCAGTTCTCATATATGATTTCAAATAATTTTACATCACGAATCAGGTTGCGCTTTAGGATCTAGGCTTTCCAATTCAATTGTGCTATTATTTATCTATTTTTTTATTTTTTTATCAATCTTAGTGTTTCCTTATGGCTCTTCAATGCATACATATGTGTGTGTGTGTACATATGTACATATAAATACAAAAATATATGTAGATGTATATATCTATCTATCTATCTCTCTCTCTCTCTCTCACTCTCTCGCTCTCTCTCTCTCTATATATATATGTATATATATTTATATTTATATATATGTATATATATACATATACATGTATATATCTCATATGTATACATACATATATATGTATATATATAACTATATAAATAACTATATATATATATATATATATATATATATATATATATATATATATATCTATATATATATATATATATATATATGTGTGTGTGTGTGTGTGTGTGTGTGTGTGTGTGTGTGTGTGTGTATGTGTGTGTGTGTGTGTGTGTGTGTGTGTGTGTGTGTGTGTGTGTGTGTGTGTGTATATGTAATGAATGTATATGCGAATGAATATATATATATATATATATATATATATATATATATATATATATATATATATATATATATTCATATATATATGCATACATATACACACACATATATATATATATATATATATATATATATATATATACTCATATATATACATATATCCATATACATATATACATATACATATATACATATACATATATACATATATATAGATATATATACATATATAAATATATGTATATATATATATATATATACATATATATAAACATATATATATATATATATATATATATATATATATATATATATATATTTACACACACACACACACACACACACACACACACACACATATATATATATATATATATATATATATATATATATATATATATATATATATATATTTACATATATAAATGTATATATATATATACATATATGTATATATACATGTGATGGTATTAAGATGTGTCTCTACTACTAGTTGTATGTGTAAAAGGTATATATCCTAAATACTAACACTATTTGTGTAATTGGCACGACGGGTCCCGTCCCGGGCACCCGAATATGTTGCGAGCAGAGATTGATCTAATTCCCACACATAATATATAAAGGGATGATGTTAAACACGGTAGCTAAAACATTAACAATATATTATAAGTCAAGATATATATATAACATTATTTACAAGGGAGGCACGATATATACACGCAAGGGGGAAGCTAAGCCTATCGCAAAGCTAACGAGATCTAAGCTATAAGTATATCAATAACACTAATATAAACACAACACTAAGGAAAATACAACAGACTAAGGATAACACAGACAATGCACAGTATATGAAATAAGCTAAGTCACTAAAGGCACTAAACACTGACTCAACCTGGAATCCTGAGGAGGTGAAGGGAGAGGAGGTCCCCTCGACTTGAAGGTCGAACTAATTCTGTCTAAATCTATCAATGACCTATTTTGAGGAGGATACCGGGTCAGTACGAGGGGCAGCGACAATTCTTCTAATTGGTCAGGGAGCTGCCCGACCCGGCGGTGATTGGTCCACGTGGTAATGAGAGCAGGACTTTGGCCACGCCTCCGAACGTGGGCATTCAGGACTGACCTGGAACTGGGAGACATTGTGTTTAAGTAACTAGAAATATTTAATTATTGCTTCGATATGAATTTTGAATCTTTATCATATACAATAATACCTTGATATCGCTCGACCACGTTACCCCAAATCGTCCCGATTTGGTAAGAAAATTAGATATAACGAAAAGAGAATGCCAAAATCAGCGATACTTAGCAGAGAAAACAGGAGATCCGTGATCAGTGGAGCTCTTGAAAATATACGAAGAGATCAGGAAATGCCGTGGCAACGTCTCGATTATTGCACAAGATCACACGGTTGTGCAATCAGTGCAGGCTTCGAGATGGGCTGCACTGGTTACAGGATTGACACGTCTGGTTGACATGCCCTTCTGCATCCATCACTATCGTATCTGAAAAACTTTATACACGTAACTAGTGCATACGATAGTTGTAGAGGGGACAGGGTAAAGGGCGTAGGAGCATAAATTATGGAGATGCATGTTATAAGATAATTGATAATAGTAGTTATGAATTAACTAGGTGAATATAACATGCAATATAAATTGAAAAGATATCAAACGTATGTATACATTAAGTGCATTGCTAATTATTAACATATTATATGTCATAATGCTTTAAAACAATAAAAAAAAATAGCAAGTAAGTTGTGCTAAGTTATAGTATGTACTCATAAATTGGTATATCCAGTAATGGTAAATATAGTACAAAAAAATACAAGAGTACGACTTGCGAATAGGCATCGGGTGATGCGGTAACTTGCTCGTAGTGCGATGCAACCAACACGCGACCAAGCTCGAATCATCAGCCGTGCAAGTCCGGTATCTGTTTAAGATCAGACTGGGGAAAAAGTCATTAGGAGTCCCGGGTTTCAGGATAAACCCGAGATTTGCAACAATGCAATGAGTTGACTGCCTCAGGAACCGTATACAGCATAGAATGGTCCTGGTAGTCGACAGATGTAGTAGTTACCAGCAGGAACTATCTGCAAGGTATATCGAAATTAGTATTTCATATTGAAAAATAATCATATATGCAACATAATCATATGATTTGGCAATAACAAGAAATAGGAAGTATTTACCTGAATTCATGTTATTTGCTGACAATACTTACGCAGTAGCAGACCGGATTCATCGAGGGATGAACTATGTGAAAAATATGTGTCTGCTTTGATAAGTGATGAGTAATGAAAAAAAATGATAAGTTAAGATGTAATTCTTCCATTTACTAACTGAGTCTAGTCCTTCGGGGAGTGAAGGCACGGCAAATGAGCCAAGGTCAGTAGCAAATTAGAAAGAACAATGTAAATGTGTATGATGCATGTAAAAAAAAATAATAGCCAAATTACCAACCATATCTAATCCTTTAAATAGGCGTGACCGGAAGTCAAGATTTGAGGCAAAGTGGGTAAAAAAAAATATGAGTATGCATATGAAATAAAAAAATATTAATATTAATCCAAATATCAACCGAATCCAGTCCTTCAATAAATTAGAAGGCACGACATGAGTCAGATTGGATGAGACTGGAAAAATAAATGTTAATGAAAGCTGAAAGAAAAAAATATTAATAAAATATTGACCTGGAGGTCGTTCCGTTGAGGAATAGGTGATTTACCTTGATTGACCATGCTAGTGGTCGGTAAGATCATGCGCCAAATTGAACTCGTCCCGTGGGGAAACGCTGTCTTAGCTCGAGAACAAAGATAAATATGATGAATTATTAGACTATGCTAAGATATTTCAATTGCGTGGCCGAACTCGTCCTTCTGAAATAAGGTGCGGCGTAATAGCCAAGATCGGGGCAACTGAAAGAAATACCATTAATATGTGCATAGCTAATAAAAATGTGGAGGTAGCAAGCCTGGAACGTCTGATAAGTGATAAGCGCGCTGTCTCTGTTTGAGAGAATTAATTGTGACGTCAGGTTGTCAAGATCTCCGAAGGCGCGATGCACCGGAGTGCGAAAAATAACCCGTAATTCGCGGTTTATTCAATTGTGGTACCATAGATACGCGGAATTAGGGTGTGAGATGCATATGCAATGGGCGTCATGCAATGAAGGCCCGATAAGTGAGGTACAGTAGCTGGAGAAAGGCAAAATTAAGCTGAAAAGCTGTAAATATGAAATGATAAGTAAACCTTTTCCTGACTGTCCTAGTGAACGTTTCGTTCAATAATATGACTGAATGTTGGCGTTCCGATTGACGCAAATGTTTCGAAAGGTCGGAAACTCGGAGAGGCCTATGATGATAACATATATGTTTAATGTTGTCGAAGTCGACAATTGCTTAAAATAAAAATAATGACAATCATATCATACGAGGATTAAAGTTACTTGCAATTAAACAATGAAATATGGAAGTAACAATAATCAATAATGCAATGAAAAATGCAACGATAGTCGAATATGACTATACAATGAAATAGGAATAAAGCTAAGAAACGAACATGCATCTGTCAACATTTCTAGCTAAATGTGATGATAAATCATAATATGAAGTGATGAAACATGTTATGATATGAAATAATTGTCATAGAGATTGTAATGAATTAACAATCATAAGTCCACAAGTCATAAGAGTGAACAAAATTATCAAAAACATAGACTGTCGAATGTTGAGAAATATATAGAAATTCACAAAGACAGTTTAAATTGTTAATCCAATTATCGGATTACAACGTGACCGAGTGAGGTCAGTAGTGTGACCATTAATCGAATCACAAATGACAAAGTATGTCATGTTACAGGAGATGCAGATATATAAGTCATGCATTAAGAAATATACAAACGTATATGCAGACAATAAAATAAATTAAAATGTAGAGAAAATCAGAGTTAAGACACATATAATTCTTAATATTCGTTAACGATTTTCTTACGAATTCACACGTGCAAGAATGACATAGGATAAGGTCACGTGCAGAACGGGGTCAAAAAATGACCGAAGGTCACATGTGATGCTATTTCCCAATATCACACGGTCATGAATTTGACCACAAGGGACAGAATGGTCGCGAGAAATAT
>BOPN01006197.1:35000-40000 GCA_017312705.2 Penaeus japonicus
AAGGGCTTTTGCCAGACCTGTTTCCAAACTGTCGGCATTTTTAAATCACTTTCGTTTGATTTTAAGACGTGGATTCGTTACGACATACCGAAAATTACTCTGCGATCAAGGTCCTTTGAGTTACCAAAGCAGTTTGTTAGCATCAAAATAAACCAGTGAAGGTGCTTTGAGTTACCGAAGCAGTTTATGAGTAACCAAGTAAAGCTGCCCCGTTTAGACATCACATGATTAATATAGGTGATGCTCCTATGGGCTATTGCCGGACCTCTTTCGTCGCGTTACCTCCACATCAGTACCCAAACTGTCCAGCATCTAATATTCTACTGCAACCATGTGCGCCTTGGTGTGGCATTCATTTTAAGGCTTGGATTCGTTACGACATACCGAAACATGCTTTAAGATACGGCTGATCAAGGTCATTTGAGTTACCGAAGCAGTGATCAAGGTCCTTTGAGTTACCAAAGCATCAAAATAAACCTGCCCTGTTTAGTCGTGGTGGTTATCTACAATACATCATTGGTGCAGGTGATGCTCCCAAGGGCTTTTGCTGAACCTGTTTTGTCAAGTTCCCTTCACAACAGTAACCGAACTGTCGCCATTTTTAAATCACTTTCGCTTTATTTTAAGACTTGGATTCATTACGACACCCCGAAACATGCTTTGCGATCAAGGTCCTTTGAGTTACCGAAGCAGTTTGTGAGCATCAAAATAAACTTACCCAATTTAGATGTAACATGACTGGTGCAGGTGATGCTCCTAAGGGCTTTTAGCCAGACCTGTTTCGTCAGTACCCGAAGTATCCAGCATCTTATATTCTACTGCAACCATGTGCGCCAGTTAGGCCAGGTAATTTACCGAATCCGAATTATTGCCCATGGTGTGGTATTCATTTTAAGACTTGGATTCCTTACGACATGCCGAAGGATGCTTTAACCCATTGCGTACGGGTGTCATGATATACATGGCATAGGAGCTTTGGCCTGACGACGGGCGTCATGACGTACATGACGTTCGGGGATTTTGGATCACTGTGCTATTTTATTTTGCAATGAAAAAGGAATGAGTGATAATGGCTACTGCAGTCATAATTACTATAATTACCGTAATATCGTGCTAGCTTAACGTTCAAAACCTAGATGGCACCACTTTTTCCTAGCACCAGCAGGAGAGAGAGCCTTGAATGGCACCCATCCACGGTCTCTAGCAAGCACTGTCTCTATAGAGCGATGGCACACACTAAGTTGATGAACCCTTGCTCTAAAGTACTGCCGATGAAAGATGTGCAGGCAGAACGAGAAGAGGAAGGTGACTCAATCCATACCCAGTGTCTAAAATGTGCTCCTGTGCCAATATGGATGCCTTTCACTGTGGCACTCACAGTCACAAGGAAAGGTTTCATTCCTCTTCCCTACCTCTTCTTGTTATCTTTATTGTAGGTGGTTATATGTTTCGTACTCGTTCATGACAGTACAAAAATACGAAAAATAAAGTTGCCTTTTGTCCTCCCATACTGCAGCACTGGTAGAGCCTGTCATATGGCACATATAAGTCTCTAAACTCAATAAAACACACACAAAAATAAAACAAGAACCACTCTAGTTTTACAATGAAACATGCTTTGAGATAAATCGTTCCAGGTTCTTTGAGTTACCGAAGCCATTTATGAGCATCCAAATAAACCTACCCCAGAGACGAAGCAGTTTGTGAGCATCAAAATAAACCTGCCCCGTTTAGACATGGTGGATATCTTCGAAACATGATTGGTGCATGTGATGCTCCTAAGGGCTTTTGCCGGACCTGTTTCCGAACTGTCGGCATTTCTAAATCACTTTTGTTTCATTTTAAGACTTGGATTCGTTACGACATACCGAAACATGCTTTGCGATCAAGGTCCTTTGTGTTACCGAAGCAGTTTGTAAGCATCAAAATAAACCTGTCAAGGTCCTTTGAGTTACCGAAGCAGTTTATGGGCATCCAAATAAACCTGCCCCATTTAGACGTAACAGGATTGATGCAGGTCATCATCAATAAACCTGTCAAGGTCCTTTGAGTTACCGAAGTAGTTTATGAGCATCCAAATAAACCTACCCCATATAGACGTAACATGATTGGTGATCATGATGCTCCTATGGGCATTTACCGAACCTGTTTCCGAACTGTTGCCATTTCTAAATCACTTTTGTTGCATTTTAAGACTTGGATTCGTTACAACATGCTGAAACATGCTGTGTGATCAAGGTTCTTTGAGTTACTGAAGGAGTTTGTATGCATCAAAATAAACCTATCAAGGTCCTTTGAGTTACCAAAGCATTCATTGTTATACATGGATTCGTTACGACATACCGAAACATGCTTTGAGATACGGTGATCAAGGTTCTTTTAGCTACCGAAGCAGTTTGTGAGCATCAAAATAATCCTGCCCCGTTTACACATGGTGGATATCTTCGAAACATGATTGGTACAGGTGATACTCCTAAAGGCTTTTACCGGACCTCTTTCCGTACTGTCGCCATTTCTAAATCACTTTCGTTTCATTTTAAATCTTGTATTCGTTATATGCAGAAGCATGCTTTGAGATAAACCGTTCAAGGTTCTTTGAGTTACCGAAGCAGTTTATGAGCATCCAAATAAACCTACCCCGTTTAGACGTAACATGATTGGTGCAGGTGATGCTCCTAAGGGCTTCTGCTGAAAATGTTTCAAGTTACCTCCACATCAGTACCCGAACTGTCCAGCATTTTATATTCTACTGCAAGCATGTGCACCAGTTAGGCCAGGTAATTTACCAAAGCCGAATTATTGCTAATGGTGTGGCATTCATTTTAAGACTTGGATTCGTTACGACATGCCGAAACATGCTTTGAGATACGGTTAATCAAGGTCCTTTGAGTTACCGAAGTAGTTTGTGAGTATCAAAATAAAACTGCCCCGTTTAGACGTGGTGGTTATCTTCGAAACATGATTGGTGCAGGTGATGCTCCTAAGGGCATTTGGCATACCTGTTTTGTCAAGCTACCTCCACATCAGTAACCGAACTGTCACCATTTCTAAATCACTTTCGTTTCTTTTTAACCCATTCACGACGGGATGTGTTTTTGCCTACTCCCGCTAACGCCGGGAAAATAACAATCGGGCAACGCTTCGTGCCAGGATGTTTTCTTGATGCGCAGGGCAGCATTGATCCTCTCAGAGCGTTTTTCACTCACCCTTCTCTTATGGTGCTCAAAATTACTGCAATTATAGTAATGTCTGCAATTGCCATCATCACTCATTCCTTCCTAATAGCACAATGATAAAAAATCCCCGAAAATCATGTACGCCATGATGCCCGTCGTCAGGCTAAAGTTCCTGTGTCATGTATTTCATGACACCCGTCCGCAATAGCCCTGGGGATCGACGGCAAGCGGATACCCCTGTGCCTGGGGTGGGTATGGGTACTACTGTGGGTAGGGCATACCCTGTAGCACTTGTTAGGGATGTAAAGGTTATGGTTCTCCATATGGGTTGGGTTAATATTGTTATTAACCCAGAGGATCAAGGGCCATTGACTAACCCAGTGACTTCGCAGCTACTTTATACATAGCTGACGGATAAATCCTTGGAGAGTCCACTTTTTTCGGAGTCATGAACCAACCCAGTGACTTCCCAGTTATACTTTATATAGCTGACGGATAAATCCTCGCAGACTCCACTTTTTTCGGAGTGTTGTACCACCTTCTCTTTGGCAATGTCCTAAGACATTTTTTGCACTAGGGACAAAAATATTTCGTCTCTGGTAAGTCAATTCTAAGCAAGTCTTCATAACATTTCTAGCAGTGTTCCTAAGGTGGAATACAATAGAGAGCAACTGTATAATCGCACGTTACACAAAACTGAATATGAGGCGCATTCAATGGATCGAGGCAAATAAGGCATTAGGGGCACATAGGCTCCCGTAATGGAGGCTTCTTCTTATGACACGCCAGACAAAATCTTGAACCAGTTGTAAATTAAAAAAAACAAGAGTCTATATACCTTATTGATAACTCTGTAGTGAATAGTTTAAATATTTGTGCTATAGAATTCAGTCCATAAGTTACGAGAGACCAGATAAAACATCGAAATTCCGACATACAAAGGAACAAAATTCCAAAAGAAAATTATAGCAACTAAAAAAATTGTCATATAAGGCTCCATTTATGAATTAGAATTTTTCATTAATTCAAAATGTAGATACAAGGTCAGAAGAGAGAGTCTGTTTATATATATATATATATGTATATATATATATATATATATATATATATATATATATGTGAAGGTCTTATTTATTTGAAAGGAATTATAACTTTATAAAACCTAAATCTCCATAATTATGTGACTTTAGTGACCCCCTCTTAATCATTTCCTCCAGGTCGCGAGCTGCATCATCTTTGGACATTCGGGCGAGCTGACCGCGTGTCCAGAATTGGTCATTACCGATTGGGCCAATCACAGCCGAGTCGGGCAGCACTCTGCCCAATGAGAAGAGGTCATCGAAGTGACCCAGCATTCTCGCCTCAAAATAAGTCTTTTTAGATTCAGACAGAATCAGCTCAGCCTTCGAGTCGAGAGGTCCTCCTCTCCCTTCGACTCCTCCTCAAGGATTCCAGGTAGATAATGGTCTAGTGCCTTAGTGACTTAATTCGTATATTGTGCATTTTCAGTGTTTCCTTAGTGTTTTCGATATAACTATAGTTCAGATCTTGTTAGCTTAGGCTTAGTTTCCCCTTGCGTGTATATATCGTGCCCTTTTGTTGTAAACAGTGTTATATATCTTGAGTTATAATATATTATTATTATTTAGCTACCGTGTTTCACATCACCCCTTATTTGACATGTGTGGGTAATTAGAACATCTCTATACCATCACATATTCAGGTGGCAGCGCAAGATAAGAACCTCACGTCGTTAATTAATTATAAATAACGTCTTTAATTATAAATTTTCGTAGACCGCTTTTGGTTCTGTTTGGTTAATAA
>BOPN01006197.1:50000-75000 GCA_017312705.2 Penaeus japonicus
CTCACTCTCTCCCTCCCCCTCTGTGTGTGTGTGTGTGTGTGTGTGTAGAAATGGCATTTATGAAAACAATACGATAGTGGAATAAAACGATAAACGTGAAAATCACGAAATAAAATCTGATCTATAGCATAAACCATGCTAGCAAATATTAAACAGTAGTAATAAGCAAATACCATATTTACATATTTTCTTGCCTATCAACCCCTCCTGCACACAAAAACAACAACAACTGATTAATGCTAACATAGGGCAGCTGGTCTTGTGGGTCCGTTTATCTTACATATGTCAAAGTAACGATAAATTCCAAAGGCAGCAGCAATCTAACAATTCAGGCAACACTAGAAAACTGCATGTGACGGGAATGGTAATTCAAAATAAATAAAAGTTTGATAGCTAGGGAATGTTAGTCTTACTGAAAGTAATATTGAAAGTAATACTGACAACTGAATTACTGGTTGTTGTTGCAAAATATTCAGTCGCATAGGTGTAAATATCTAGAGTAAGTGAATTTAAATATACTAATAGGTATTCTATTGTATCATGATTTTACTTAGGTAACCTTGATGCAATTGTCCGAAGGTACGAAATGCGAGACAGAACTGTAAATCAACACCGGTGGGGTCAGGGAGTTGCAAAAAGCTGGTGTCAGGAAGAGGGAATGAGAAATTTGCTCTGAATTGTGGAAGGAAAGAGATTCAACCATAATCGTAGGATTTGACAGCGAGATATGAAACCTTGGTCACTGAATAGTAGTATACAATGTCTTCATGATTGTCTTTAAATACAATTAAGTTGGTTTTCTGCCACTGTCTCTTAAAGTTTATGTTCGTTCTCAAACCAGAGCAGGAGGCTAAGAGCAAAAGAACATTTACATAGTCATTAAAATATGCAGAAGAAATGCATATTATAATATCGGTAGTAATTCGCATTCTTCATCAACTAAGTTGCCATAAAGAGCTTTCTAAACTTGGTTGCTGAATTATAGATATGGTATCCCAATGGATACGGTGTTTGCCAAGGATGTTAACCATGCGGCCTGATGTCCCTTTGCTGTTCCAATTATACCTTATGCCTTATATGATATAACTGGCTTTTTTTCTTTGAAGGAAAGTGCATGAATTCATAATAGAACATATACTATAGCGATCTAATAATGAGAGGGAGAAAAAGTGTTGTTTACTTGTATAAAGTACTCAGTGGAATTACACCAACGATATATCAATAAAAGAACTATTTAGCCTATATCATGAGCAGTATTTAACATCTCGTCCGCCATAGAAAATGCATTTTACACCCCTTGTGTATGTAAATGATATTCTAAAATTGTTCTTCTTCTGATGAGATGTGATCTCGAAACAGTGTGAAACCTTGTTTGACTAATATAACCTTAAATTAATGTTTCAGATGGTAAGCTGTCTTCTGTGAGCGCCATAAACATTAATACCGCAGTGAATTGTAATGCAAACCCACGGTGCCCCTACTGAAGAGGACAGGATTCGATGCCAGACATGGAAGTTAGCGCCCGTACCGTCAGAATTTACTGCCTTGCATAAAAGAGCTGATGTTTGTGTTAAAACGTTGGCAGACACCCGCTATATGATGCAAAGATAGTAAAACATATGCTGAAAAAGGAAGAACTTTATGTTACATGAAGATATCACCAGTGTTAAATATAATAGTCCCCCTTAAGATGACAACCTAACATTTTCTTTGACTTACCGTTTTCTATGTCTACCCTGAATCAATATTTTTTTTTACATTTTAATTGATTTTCATACAAAATTTGAGGAAGATATACCGGAGAAATATATATATATATATATATATATATATATATATATATATATATATATATATATATATATATATATATATATATATATATATATAAGTAGGTTACTTATTTTTTTACTGCAATAGAAGAAGTGATTATTTTCCGTATTTGAATTTCATTCTCTGGAATACTATCGCAAATAGAGGTTATTACTTCCATATCTAATATCCTATTTGTTAATCTGGCATTGCTAACAATCAGCGGCAGAAACAAAAACGAAAATTCCCTTAGAATTTAACGGGTTATTTGATTGAAGATGACATGCAACAATACAAAATACTTTTTTTCCAAAAGCTCTTTCTCCTGTCTTATGGCACCCACGAGCGTTGCTTGCAGAATCATTAGAATAAATTACCTCGCAGTTTGGATATCACAACACTTTGAAGATTCTTAAAGTTTGTGCTTTGAAAATAAAGTATTTATTTAGTTTCCTTTTTTAGAATAATTTCATGAATATATTCCACAAAATGGAAATGTTTTCCTGACCCGGATGTAACATTTCCCTTTCTATATCAGGAAGCATCAGAGACTCTCTCTAGGATTTTTTAAAAATATATTTTCTTTTCAATATCGAGTTATATATACCTGTAATTCAGATATATAGCAACTTATTACGATATATATTGATAGATTTTTACAATGCATTTTTGACGTGGAAATGTCGGTATCTGTGGCATAACCGATAGGAATGATTACCAAAGGCAACTCTGCACCGGTTTTTATGCAGTTAATAGCATTATTATTTAGCGATGCATGATTGATGGGATCAACTAGTCATGTTTGTACATGCACAGGATCAAGATTTGAACTCAGAAGTTAATGTTCCTAAAGTGTATTATAAGCTGACCCTAGATGTTCCCATGACGCGTGCGCAGTTGAGACCTGCTTCAACTTCACTCAAGTATTAACGTTTCTGGCGCTTCATAGGCACAGGCTAACTGTTAACCTTTGAATGATAAAGAGGGTTTTATGTGCTAAGTGTGATAAAAATGGTTTACTATAAAATTTTGCAAAGCTTCTTTGTAGGTATCAGTGAGAGCTACAGTGGGTGAATTATGTAACAGTTTTATAATAGGAGAGCTAGATACAAATCGTATTGGCGAGTGACTTTCATTGTTTTAGAAGCATAATTTCAATAAAGAATTAATTCACAACAAAAAAATATTGTTTCAAGTGTTCAACTGTAGCCCCATAGTCCAATAGAAGTTCTAAAAAATGGATTAATAACCAGACGACACTGCGAACATTCATACGCATAATGCAATTTGTATAATTGTAAATGGATTATATAACAGGTTTACTAATTCTAACAGATTTACTATTTTCAAACCTATTATATGTGTTATGATACCGGATGATGAACAATGAAAAGGATTGTTGAAATATCTACAGGAAATAATTACTATTGAATATTATTTGATATTTGATTGACCGATATTGTCTGTTTTACATTGTAATAAAAATCATTTATACCGTACCCCCTTTTTGTAATCCGCATGTGCGTAGGTATGCCTCCCATGGCCTTGTCCTGCCATACAATTGGTCACTTTGCCATACCACTTGTTCGAGTGAACACTGTGACCCTCACCTCGTGAGTACAGCCATAGCTGTCATATTACACTGATGCATATATATATATATATATATATATATATATATATATATATATATATATATATATATATATATATATATATATATATATATATACAAATTCTACCACCCTGACCGGGACTCGAACCCGAGCCGTCAGATTGACAGGCTCTGCCCTTAGTTCAATAGACAACACGTCCCACTAAAAGAATTGCCTAACCAGATGCCTTATATCCATCATTGAAATCACCTATGTGCTCCTAGCAGAGCAGTGATAGCATGGGCACTCGGCAGCAATGATTCAGAAATTCAAGTCCCAAATCAATTAAATGCTCTAATGCATTCTACCATCTTTCTCTCTCTCTCTCTCACACACACACACACAGACACATTTACACACACAGACACACACACACACACACACATGTGTGTGTATATATATGTATATATATATATATGTATGTATATATATATACATATGTGTGGGCGTGTGTGTGTGTGTGTGTATGTGTATGTGTGTCTGTGTGGTGGTGTATTACACACACACATACTTATATATATATATATATATATATATATATATATATATATATATATATATATATATATATATATATATATATATAATACATATATATATATATATATATATATATATATATATATATATATATATATATATATATATATGGTTATATATATATATATATATATATATATATATATATATATATATATATATATATATATATATATATATATATATGTATATATATATATTTTTATATGTATATAAATATGCCATCGAGTGTAAGAACTCCAGTTCATATTCCCGATCGGTCATCAAAGATGGGCGTTCCCCGCCGCCCAAGCATCTCGAGCGAGGCTGCGTTGGCTACATTATGTGGCCTAATTCCTGTTCACGCTTCGTCCATCGCACAGAGGAGCAAGCTGGCTTCCCCTTCCATCGGCGGCGGAAGTCTTCTCTCACAAGTTACAGGCAGCTGTCGCACGCCGCCGGAACTGGCTAACTGGCGGGGCTTCCTCACCAGGCTTTTGTTCGGCCAAGCTTCGTTCAGGCAGTGAGGGATGTGATCAGAGGGGAAAGGGAGGAGGGATGTGATTAGAGGGGAAAGGGAGGAGGGATGTGATGAGAGGGGAAAGAGAGGAGGGATGTGATCAGAGGGAAAGGAAGAGGGATGTGATGAGGAGGGGAAAGGGAGGAGGATGTGATGAGAGGGGAGAGGGAGGAGGAGGGATGTGATCAGAAGGGGAGGAGGGGATGTGATCAGAGGGAAAGGGAGGAGGATGTGATCAGAGGGGAAGGGAGGAGGGATGTGATCCAGAGGGAAAGGGAGGAGGGATGTGATCAGAGGGGAAAGGGAGGAGGAATGTGATCAGAGGGGGGAGGGATGTGATCAGAGGGGAAAGGGAGGAGGGATGTGATCAGAGGGGAAAGGGAGGAGGGATGTGATCAGAGGGTTGAGGGAGGAGGGATGTGATCAGAGGGGAAAGGGAGGAGGGATGTGATCAGAGGGGAAAGGGAGGAGGGATGTGATCAGAGGGGAAAGGGAGGAGGGATGTGATCAGAGGAAGGGAGGATGTGATCAGAGGGGAGAGGAGGAGGATGTGATCAGAGGGGAAAGAGGGAGGAGGAATGTGATCCGGGGGGGAAGGGAGGAGGGATGTGATCAGAGGGGAGAGGGAGGAGGGATGTGATCAGAGGGGAAAGGGAGGAGGGATGTGATCAGAGGGGAAAAGAAGGGAGGGGATGTGATCAGAGGGAGAAGGGAGGAGGGATGTGATCAGAGGGGGAAAGGGAGGAGGGATGTGATCCAGAGGAAAGGGAGGAGGGATGTGATCAGAGGAGAGGGAGGAGGATGTGATCAGAGGGAGAAGGGAGGGAGGGATGTGATCAGAGGGAAAAGGGAGGGGATGTGATCAGAGGGGGAAAGGGAGGAGGGATGTGATCAGGAGAGGGAGGAGGATGTGATCAGAGGGGAAAGGAGGAATGTGATCAGGAGAAGGAGGGATGTGATCAGAGGGGAGAGGGAGGAGGGATGTGATCAGAGGGTTAGGGAGGGATGTGATCAGAGGGGAGAAGGGAGGGATGTGATCAGAGGGGGAAAAGGGAGGAGGATGTGATCAGAGGGAAAGGGAGGAGGATGTGATCAAGAGGGGAGAGGGAGGAGGGATGTGATCAGGGGGAAAGGGAGGAGGGATGATCAGAGGGTTGAGGAGGATGTGATCAGAGAGGGGAAAGGAGGAGGGGATGTGATCAGAGGGGAAGGGAGGAGGGATGTGATCAGAGAGAGGGAGGAGGGATGTGATCAGGGGAAAGGGAGGAGGGATGTGATCAGAGGGTTGAGGGAGGAGGGATGTGATCAGAGGGGAGAGGGAGGAGGGATGTGATCAGAGGGGAGAAGGGAGGAGGATGTGATCAGAGGGGAAAGAGGAGGAGGGATGTGATCAGAGGGGAGAGGGAGGAGGGATGTGATCAGAGGAAAGGAGGAGGATGTGATCAGAGGGAAAGGGAGGAGGGATGTGATCAGAGGGGAAAGGGAGGAGGGATGTGATCAGAGGGGAAAGGGAGGAGGATGTGATCAAAAGGGGATAGGGGAAGAGGGATGTGATCAGAGGTTGGGGAGGATGTGATCAGAGGGGGAGGGAGGAGGGATGTGATCAGAGGGAAAGGGAGGAGGGATGTGATCAGAGGGGGAAGGGAGGAGGGATGTGATCAGAGGGGAAAGGGAGGAGGAATGTGATCAGAGGGAGGAGGAGGGTGTGATCAGAGGGGAAAGGGAGGAGGAATGTGATCAGAGGGGGAAGGGAGGAGGGATGTGATCAGAGGGGAAAAGGGAGGGGAGGAATGTGATCAAGAGGGTTGAGGGGAGGAGGATGTGATCAGAGGGGAGAGGGAGGAGGATGTGATCAGAGGGGAAAGGGAGGATGTGATCAGGAAAAGAGGGAGGAGGGATGTGATCAGAGGGGGAAAGGGAGGAGGATGTGATCAGGGGAAAAGGGAAGAGGGATGTGATCAGAAGGAGGAGATGTCAGTCAGAGGGAAAGGGAGGAGGGATGTGATCAGGGAAAAGGGAGGAGGATGTGATCAGAGGAAAGGGAGGAGGAGGATGTGATCAGAGGGGAAAGGGGAGGAGGATGTGATCAGAGGGTTGAGGGAGGAGGGATGTGAGTCAGAGGGGGAAAGGGAGGAGGGATGTGATGAGAGGGAAAGGGAGGAGGATGTGATCAGAGGGGAAAGGGAGGGAGGGATGTGATGAGAGGAGAGGGAGGGATGTGATCAGAGGGGGAAGGGAGGGATGTGATCAGAGGGGAGAGGGAGGAGGGATGTGATTAGGGGGAGGGAGGAGGATGTGATGAGAGGGGAGAGGGAGGGATGTGATCAAGAGGAGAGGAGGAGGGATGTGATCAGAGGGGAAAGGGAGGAGGAATGTGATCAGAGGGGGAAGGGAGGAGGGATGTGATCAGAGGGGAGAGGGAGGAGGGATGTGATGAGAGGGGAGAGGGAGGAGGGATGTGATCAGAGGGGAAAGGGAGGAGGGATGTGATGAGAGGGGAGAGGGAGGAGGGTTGTGATCAGAGGGGATAGGGAGGAGGGATGTGATGAGAGGGGAGAGGGAGGAGGGATGTGATAAGAGGGGGAAGGGAGGAGGGATGTGATCAGAGGGGAGAGGGAGGAGGGATGTGATCAGAGGGGAGAGGGAGGAGGGATGTGATCAGAGGAGAGGAGGATGTGATCAGAGGAAAGGGAGGAGGGATGTGATCAGAGGGAAAGGGAGGGATGTGATCAGAGGGGTTGAGAGAGGAGGATGGCAGTCAGGGGAAAGGGAGGAGGGATGTGATCAGAGGGGAAAGGGAGGAGGAATGTGATCAGAGGAGAGGGAGGAGGGATGTGAGTCAGAGGGAAAGGAGGAGGGATGTGGTAGAGGTTGAGGAGGAGGATGTGATAAGAGGGGGAGAGGGAGGAGGATGTGATCAGAGGGGAAGGGAGGGATGTGATCAGAGGAAAGGGAGGAGGGATGTGATCAGAGGGGAAAGGGAGGAGGGATGTGATCAGAGGGGAAAGGGAGGAGGGATGTGATCAGAGGGAAAAGGAGGGATCTGATCAGAGGGAAAGGGAGGAGGAGGGATGTGATCAGAGGGGAGAAGGGAGGAGGATGTGATCAGGGGGAAGGGAGGAGGGATGTGATCAGAGGGAAGGAGGAGGGATGTGATCAGAGGGTTGAGGGAGGAGGGATGTGATGAGAGGGGGAGAGGGAGGAGGGATGTGATCAGAGGGGGAAGGGAGGAGGGATGTGATCAGGAGGAAGGGAGGATGTGATCAGAGGAAAGGGAGAGGGATGTGATCAGGGGGAGAGGGAGGAGGATGTGATCAGGGGAAAAGGGAGGAGGAATGTGATCAGAGGGGGAAGGGAGGAGGGATGTGATCAGAGGGGAAAGGGAGGAGGGATGTGATCAGAGGGGAAAGGGAGGAGGGATGTGATCAGAGGGTTGAGGGAGGAGGGATGTGATCAGAGGGGAGAGGGAGGAGGGATGTGATCAGAGGGGAAAGGGAGGAGGGATGTGATCAGAGGGGAAAGGGAGGAGGGATGTGATCAGAGGGGGAAGGGAGGAGGGATGTGATCAGAGGGGAAAGGGAGGAGGGATGTGATCAGAGGGTTGAGGGAGGAGGGATGTGATCAGAGGAGAGGAGGAGGGATGTGATCAGAGAAGGAGGAGGATGTGATCAGAGGGGGAAAGGGAGGAGGATGTGATCAGGGGAGGAGGAGGATGTGATCAGAGGGGAGAGAGGAGGAGGATGTGATCCAGAGGGAAAGGGAGGAGGGATGTGTGATCAGGGGTTGGGGGAGGAGGGATGTGATCAGAGGGAGAGGGAGGAAGGGATGTGATCAGAGGGGAAAGAGGGAGGAGGGATGTGATCAGGGAAGGGAGGAGGGATGTGATCAGGGGGAGAGGGAGGATGTGATCAGGGAAAAGAGGGAGGAGGGATGTGGTGATCAGAAAGGAGGAGGGATGTGATCAGAGGGGAAAGGAGGAGGATGTGATCAGAGGGGGAAAGGGAGGAGGGTTGTGATCAAAGGGGATAGGGAAGAGGGATGTGATCAGAGGAGAAGGGAGGAGGGATGTGATCAGAGGAGAGGAGGAGGGATGTGATCAGAGGGGAAAGGGAGGGAAGGGGATGTGATCAGAAGGGAGGAGGAATGTGATCAGAGGGGAAGGAGGAGGGATGTGATCAGAGGGAGAGGGAGGAGGGATGTGATGAGAGGGGAGAGGGAGGAGGGATGTGATCAGAGGGGAAAGGGAGGAGGGATGTGATGAGAGGGGAGAGGGAGGAGGGATGTGATGAGAGGGGAGAGGGAGGAGGGATGTGATGAGAGGGGAAAGGGAGGAGGGATGTGATCAGAGGGGAAAGGGAGGAGGGATGTGATCAGGGGAGAGGAGGAGGATGTGATCAGAAGGGGAGGGAGGGATGTGATCAGGGGAGAGGGAGGAGGGATGTGATCAGAGGGAAAGAGGGAGGAGGGATGTGATCAGAGGGAAAGGAGGAGGGATGTGATCAGAGGGTTGAGGGGAGGAGGGATGTGATCAGAGAAGGAGGAGGGGATGTGATCAGGGAGAGGGAGGAGGATGTGATGAGAGGAAAGGGAGGAGGATGTGTGATCAGAGGAAGGAGGAGGATGTGATGAGAGGGAGAGGGAGGAGGATGTGATGAGAGGGAAGGGAGGAGGGATGTGATCAGAGGTTGAGGAGGGATGTGATCAGAGGGGAAAGGGAGGAGGAATGTGATCAGAGGGAGAGGAGGAGGGATGTGATGAGGGGGAAGGGAGGAGGGATGTAGTCAGGGAAGGAGGAGTGATGTGATGAGAGGGGAGAGGGAGGAGGGATGTGATGAGAGAGGGGAAGGGGAGGAGTGATGTGATGAGAGGGGAGAGGGAGGAGGGATGTGATCAGAGGGGAAAGGGAGGAGGGATGTGATCAGAGGGGAGAGGGAGGAGGGATGTGATCAGAGGGGAAAGGGAGGAGGGATGTGATCAGAGGGGAGAGGGAGGAGGATGTGATGAAGGGGAAAGGGAGGAGGGATGTGATCAGGGGGAGAGGGAGGAGGTTGATCAGAGGAAAAGGGAGGAGAGGGATTGTGATGAGAGGGAGAAGGGAGGAGGATGTGATGAGAGGGGAGAGGGAGGAGGGATGTGATGAGAGGGGAGAGGGAGGAGGGATGTGATGAGAGGGGAGAGGGAGGAGGGATGTGATGAGAGGGGAAAGGGAGGAGGGATGTGATCAGAGGGGAAAGGGAGGAGGGATGTGATGAGAGGGGAAAGGGAGGAGGGATGTGATGAGAGGGGAAAGGGAGGAGGGATGTGATGAGGGAGAAGGGAGGAGGGATGTGATCAGGGGGAAGGAGGGAGGGATGTGTGATGAGAGGGGAAGGGAGGAGGGATGTGATCAGAGGGGGAAAGGAGGAGGGAGGAGGGATGTGATCAGAGGAAAGGAGGAGGATGTGATCAGAGGGGAGAGGGAGGAGGGATGTGATCAGAGGGGGGAGGGATGTGATCAGAGGGTTGAGGGAGGAGGATGTGATCCAGGGGAGGGAGGAGGGATGTGATAAGGAGAGGGAGGAGGGATCGATCAAGAGGAAAGTGAGGAGGATGTGATCAGAGGGAAAAGGGAGGAGGGATGTGATCAGAGGGGAAGGGAGGAGGATGTGATCAGAGGGGGAGAGGAGGAGGGATGTGATCAGAGGGGAAAGGAGGAGGGATGTGATCAGAGGGGGAAGAGGGAGGAGGGATGTGATCAGAGGGAGAGGGAGGAGGATGTGATCAGAGGGTTGAGGGAGGAGGGATGTGATCAGAGGGTTGAGGGAGGAGGGATGTGATCAGAGGGGAGAGGGAGGAGGGATGTGATCAGAGGGGAAAGGGAGGAGGGATGTGATCAGAGGGGAAAGGGAGGAGGGATGTGATGAGAGGGGAAAGGGAGGAGGGATGTGATCAGAGGGGAAAGGGAGGAGGGATGTGATCAGAGGGAAAGGAGGGAGGATGTGATCAGAGGGGAAGGGAGGAGGGATGTGATCAGAGGGTTGAGGGAGGAGGGATGTGATCAGAGGGAAAGGAGGAGGGATGTGATGAGAGGGAGAGAGGGAGGGGAGGGATGTGATGAGAGGGAAAGGGAGGGAGGATGTGATAGAGGGGAAGGAGGAGGGATGTGATGAGAGGGGAGGGAGGAGGGATGTGATCAGAGGGGATAGGGAGGAGGGATGTGATAGGAAGGGGAGAGGGAGGAGGGATGTGTTAAGAGGGGGAAGGGAGGAGGGATGTGATCAGGGAGGAGGGAGGAGGGAGGGATGTGATGAGAGGGGAGAGGGAGGAGGGATGTGATCAGAGGGGGAAGGGAGGAGGATGTGATCCAGAGGGGAAAAGGGAGGGAGGATGTGATCAGAGGGGAAAGGGAGGAGGGATGTGATCAGAGGGTTGAGGGAGGAGGGATGTGATCAGAGGGGAAAGGGAGGAGGGATGTGATCAGAGGGGAGAAGGGAGGAGGATGTGATGAGAGGGGAGAGGGAGGGAGGGTTGTGATCAGGGGGATAGGGAGGATGTGATGAGGGGAGAGGGAGGAGGGATGTGATAAGAGGGGAAGGAGGGATCAGAGGGGAGAGGGAGGAGGGATGTGATGAGAGGGGAAAGAGAGGAGGGATGTGATCAGAGGGGGAGAGGGAGGAGGATGTGATCAGAGGAAAGGGAGGAGGGATGTGATCAGAGGGAAAGGGAGGAAGGGATGTGATCAGAGAAGGAGGAGGATGAGTCAGGGGAAGGAAGGAAGGAGGGGGTAGTGAAGAAGGGAGGAGGGATCAATCAGGGGAAAAGGAGGGTAGGGTGCAATGAAGGGAGAAGGAGGATGTGATCAAGGGAGGAAAAGGAGGAAGGGATGTGATAGAAGGAGGGAGGAAGGGATATGATCGAGAAGGAGAGGATACAATCAGAGGAGGTTGAAGGGAGAGAGATAGTTAAGAGGAAGGAGGAAGGGTGATGGAGAAGGGAAGGGGGATAAAAACAGAGGGAAAGAGGGAGAGGGATCATGATGAAAAGAGAAAGAAGGAGGAGGGTTATAATGATGGAGAGAGAGGAGAGATAAGTCAGGGATACGGAAGGATATAAGTAGAGGAGAAGGGAGGAGGATGTGATCAGGGGAAGGAGGGATGTGATCAGAGAGGGAGGAGGGATGTGTGATCAGAGGGAAAGGGAGGAGGGATGTGATCAGAGGGTTGAGGGAGGAGGGATGTGATCAGAGGGGAGAGGGAGGAGGGATGTGATCAGAGGGAAAGGGGGAGGAGGGATGTGATCAGAGGGAGAGGGAGGATGTGATCAGAGGGAAGGAGGAGGATGTGATCAGAGGGTTGAGGAGGAGGGAGATTGATCAGAGGGGAGAGGAGGAGGGATGTGATCAGAGGAAAGGGAGGAGGGATGTGATCAGAGGGGAAAGGGAGGAGGAATGTGATCAGAGGGGAGAGGGAGGAGGGATGTGATCAGAGGGGAAAGGAGGAGGATGTGATCAGAGGGGAAAGAGGGAGGAGGGATGGAGTGGGGAAAGGGAGGAGGATGTGATCAGAGGAAAGGGAGGAGGGATGTGATCAAGGGGATAGGGGAAGAGGGATGTGATGATCAGAGGGTTGAGGAGGAGGGATGTGATCAGAAGGGGAGAGGGAGGAGGGATGTGATCAGAGGGGAAAAGGGAGGATGTGATCAGAGGGGAAGGGAGGAGGATGTGATCAGAGGGGAAGGGAGGAGGGAATGTGATCAGAGGGAGAGGGAGGAGGGATGTGATCAGAGGGGAAAGGGAGGAGGAATGTGATCAGAGGGGGAAGGGAGGAGGGATGTGATCAGAGGGAAAGGAGGAGGAATGTGATCAGAGGGTTGAGGGAGGAGGGATGTGATCAGGGGAGAAGGGAGGAGGATGTGATCAGAGGAAAAGGGAGGAGGATGTGATCAGAGGGGAAGAGGGAGGAGGGATGTGATCAGAGGGGAAGGGGAGGGATGTGATCAGAGGGGGGAAGGGAAGAGGATGTGATCAGAGGAGAAGGGAGGAGGATGTGATCAGAGGGAGAGGGAGGAGGGTTAGTCAGGGGGATAGGGAGGGATGTGATGAGAGGGGGAGACGGAGGAGGGATGATAGAGGGAAGGAGGAGGGATGTGATCAAGAGGGAGAGGAGGGATGTGATCAGAGGGGGAGAGGGAGGATGTGATCAGAGGGGAGAGGGAGGAGGATGTGATCCAGAGGGGGAAAGGGAGGATGTGATCAGAGGGAAGGGAGGAGGGATGTGATCAGAGGGGTTGAGAGAGGAGGATGTGATCAGGGAAAGGGAGGATGTGATCAGGGAAAGGGAGGAGGGATGTGATCAGAGGGAGGGAGGAGGATGTGATCAGAGGGAAAGGGAGGAGGGATGTGATCAGAGGGTTGGGGAGGAGGATGTGATAAGAGGGAGAGGGAGGAGGACAGTCAGAGGGGAAGAGGGAGGAGGATGTGTGATCAGAGGGAAAGGGAGGAGGGGATGTGATCAGAGGGGAAGGGAGGAGGGATGTGATCAGAGGGAAAGGGAGGATGATCAGAGGGAAGGGAGGAGGATGTGATCAGGGGGAAAGGGAGGAGGATGTGATCAGGGGAAGGGAGGAGGGATGTGATCAGGGAAGGGGAGGAGGGATGTGATCAGAGGGGGAAGGGAGGAGGGATGTGATCAGAGGGTTGAGGGAGGAGGGATGTGATCAGAGGGGAAAGGGAGGAGGGATGGTGATCAAGGGAAAGGGAGGAGGGATGTGATCAGAGGGAAAGGGAGGGGGAATGTGATCAGAGGGGAAAGGGAGGGAGGATGTGATCCAGAGGGAGAGGGAGGGATGTTGATCAGGAGGAAAGGGAGGAATGTGATCAGAGGGGAAGGAGGAGGATGTGATCAGAGGGGAGAGGGAGAGGGATGTAGTCAGGAAAGGAGGAGGATGTGATCAGAGGGTTGAGGGAGGAGGATGTGATCAGGGGAGAGGGAGGAGGGATGTGATCAGAGGGGAAAGGGAGGAGGATCAGGGGGAAAGGGAGGAGGGATGTGATCAGAGGAGAGGAGGAGGATGTGATCAGAGGGAAGGGAGGAGGATGTGATCAAGGGTTGAGGAGGAGGGATGTGATCAGAGGGGGAGAGGGAGGAGGATGTGATCAGAGGGAAAGGGAGGGATGTGATCAGGGGGAAAGGGAGGGATGTGATCAGAGGGGGAGAGGGAGGAGGGATGTGAATCAGGGGGAGAGGGAGGAGGATGTGATCAGAGGAAAGGGAGGAGGATGTGATCAGAGGGTTGAGGGAGGGAGGGATACTGATCAGGGGGAGAGGGAGGGAGGGATGTGATCAGAGGGGGAAAGGGAGGAGGGATGTGATCAGGGGGAAAGGGAGGAGGGATGTGATCAGAGGGGGAAGGGAGGAGGGATGTGATCAGAGGGGAAAGGGAGGAGGGATGTGATCAGAGGGGAAAGGGGAGGATGTGATCAGAGAAGGAGGAGGATGTGATCAGAGGGGGAAGGGAGGAGGGACGTGATCCGGGGATAGGGAAGAGGGATGTGATCAGAGGGGGAAAGGGAGGATGATCAGAGGGGGAGGAGGAGGATGTGATCAGAGGGGAAAGGGAGGAGGATGTGATCAGGGGGAAAGGGGAGAGAGATGTGATCAGAGGGAAGAGGAGGAGGGATGTGATCAGAGGGGAGAGGGAGGAGGGATGTGATGAGAGGGGAGAGGGAGGAGGGATGTGATGAGAGGGGAGAGGGAGGAGGGATGTGATGAGAGGGGAGAGGGAGGAGGGATGTGATCAGAGGGGATAGGGAGGAGGGATGTTGATGAGGAGAGGAGGAGGGATGTGATGGAGGGGGAAGGAGGAGGATGTGAGTCAGGGGAGAGGGAGGAGGGATGTGATCAGGGGGAGAGGGAGGAGGATGTGATCAGAGGGAGAGGGAGGAGGGATGTGATCAGAGGAAGGGAGGAGGATGTGATCAGAGGGAAAGGGAGGAGGGATGTGATCAGAGGGTTGAGGGAGGAGGGATGTGATCAGAGGAAAGGAGGAGGGATGTGATCAGAGGGAGGAGGAGGATGTGATGAGAGGGAAAGGGAGGAGGGATGTAGTCAGAGGGGAAAGGAGGATGTGATGAGAGGGGAGGGGAGGGAGGATGTGATGAGGGAGGGAAAGGGAGGAGGGATGTGATCAGAGGGTTGAGGAGGAGGATGTGATCAGAGGGAAAGGGAGGAGGGATGTAGTCAGAGGGGAGAGGAGGAGGATGTGATGAGAGGGGGAAAGGGGAGGAGGATGTGATCAGGGGAAAGGAGGAGTGATGATGAGGAGAGGGAGGAGGATGTAGTCAGAGGGAAAGGGAGGAGTGATGTGATGAGAGGGGGAGAGGGAGGAGGGATGTGATCCAGGGGAAGGAGGAGGAATGTGATCAGAGGGAGAGGGAGAAGGGATGGTGGAGAAGGAGGAGGGATGTGATCAGAGGGGGAGAGGAGGAGGATGTGATGAGAGGGGAAAAGGAGGAGGGATGATCAGAGGGGAGAGGAGGAGGGATGTGATCAGGGGAAAAGGAGGGAGGGATGTGATGAGGAGAGGAGGAGGGATGTGATGAGAGGGGAGAGGAGGAGGATGTGATGAGAGGGAGAGGGAGGAGGGATGTGATGAGAGGGAAGGAGGAGGGATGTGATCAGAGAGGGAGGAGGATGTGATCAGAGGAAAGGAGGATGGCGATGAGGGGAGAAGGGAGGAGGGATGTGATGAGAGGGGAAAGGGAGGAGGGATGTGATGAGAGGGGAAAGGGAGGAGGGATGTGATCAGAGGGGAAAGGGAGGAGGGATGTGATGAGGAGAAGGGAGGAGGATGTGATCAGAGGGGGAAAGGAGGAGGGAGGAGGATGTGATCAGAGGGGAAAGAGGGAGGAGGGATGTGATCAGAGGGGAGAGGGAGGAGGGATGTGATCAGAGGGGAGAGGGAGGAGGGATGTGATCAGAGGGTTGAGGGAGGAGGGATGTGATCAGGAGAGGAGGAGGGATGTGATAAGAGGGAGAGGAGGAGGGATGTGAGTCAAGGGGAAAGTGAGGAGGATGTGATCAGAGGGAAAGGGAGGAGGGATGTGATGAGAGGAGAAGGGAGGAGGGATGTGATCAGGGGAGAGGGAGGAGGATGTGATCAGAGAGGAGGAGGATGTGATCAGAGGGGAAAGGGAGGAGGGATGTGATCAGAGGGGAGAGGGAGGAGGGATGTGATCAGAGGGTTGAGGGAGGAGGGATGTGATCAGAGGGGAGAGGGAGGAGGGATGTGATCAGGGGAGAGAGAGAGAGGGAGGAGGATGTGATCAGGGGGAAAGGGAGGAGGGATGTGATCAGAGGGGAAAGGGAAGAGGGATGTGGAAGTGAGAGGGAAAGGAGGAGGATGTGATCAGAGGGGAGAGGGAGGAGGATGTGATCAGAGGGGGAAGAGGGAGGAGGATGGTGATCAGAGGGGAAAGGAGGAGGGATGTGATCAGGGTTGAGGAGGAGGATGTGATCAGAGGGGAAAGGAGGGATGTGATCAGAGGGGGAAGGGAGGAGGGATGTGATCAGAGGGGAGAGGGAGGAGGGATGTGATGAGGAGGGAGAGGGAGGAGGGATGTGATCAGAGAGAGGGAGGAGGATGTGATCAGAGGGGAAAGGAGGAGGATGTGATCAGAGGGGAAAGGGAGGAGGGATGTGATCAGAGGGTTGAGGGAGGAGGGATGTGATCAGAGGGGAAAGGGAGGAGGGATGTGATCAGAGGGGAAAGGGAGGAGGATGTGATGAGAGGAGAGGGAGGGGAGGGTTGTGATCAGAGGGGATAGGGAGGAGGGATGTGATCAGAGGGGAGAGGGAGGAGGGATGTGATAAGAGGAAGGGGATGTGATGAGAGGGGGGAGAGGGAGGAGGGATGTGATGAAGGGGAGAGGAGGAGGAGGGATGTGATCAGAGGGGGAGAGGGAGGAGGGATGTGATCAGAGGGGAAAGGGAGGAGGGATGTGATCAGAGGGAAAGGAGGATGTAGTCAGGGAAAGGGAGGGATGTGATCAGGGGAAAGGGAGGAGGATGTGATCAGGGGGAAAGGGAGGAGGATGTGATGAGGGGAAGGGAGGAGGGATGTGATCAGGGGAAAGGAGGAGTGATGTTGATGAGAGGGAGAGGGAGGGAGGGATGTGATCGAGGAAAGGGAGGAGGGATGTGATGAGAGGGGAGAGGGAGGAGGGATGGTGATCAAGAGGGGAAGGGAGGAGGGATGTGATCAGAGGGTTGAGGGAGGAGGGATGTGATCAGAGGGGAAAGGGAGGAGGGATGTGATGAGAGGAGAGGGAGAGGGATGTGATGAGAGGGAAAGGGAGGAGGGATGTGATGAGGGGAAAAGGGAGGAGGGATGTGATGAGAGGGGAGAGGGAGGAGGGGATGTGATCAGGGGATAGGAAGGAGGATGTGATGAGAGGGGGAGAAGGGAGGAGGGATGTGATAAGGGGGGAAGAAGGGAGGAGGGATGCGTCAGAGGGGAGAGGAGGAGGATGTGATGAGAGGGGAGAGGAGGATGTGATCAGGGGAGAGGGAGGGGGATGCTTGATCAGAGGAAGGAGATGTGTCAGAGGGGAAAGGGAGGAGGAATGTCATCAGAGGGGAAAGGGAGGAGGGATGTGATGAGAGGGGAAAGGGAGGATGGTGGGGGAAAGGGAGGGAGGATGTGATCAGGGGGAAGGGAGGAGGATGTGATGAGAGGGAAAGGGAGGAGGGATGTCGATTGGGGGAGAGGGAGGAGGGATGTGATGAGAGGGGAGAGGGAGGAGGGATGGTGATCAGAGGAGAAGGGAGGAGGATGTGATGAGAGGAAAAGGGAGGGATGTGATGAGGGAAAGGGAGGGGGATGTTGAGTAGAGGAGGGGGGGAAAGGGAGGAGGGATGTGATGGAGGAAAGGGAGGAGGGATGTGATGAGAGGAAAGGGAGGAGGATGTGATCAGAGGGGAAAGGGGAGGAGGATGTGATCTCAGAGGGAAAGGGAGGAGGATGTGATAGAGGGAGGAGGATGTGATCAGGGGAAGGAGGAGGATGGTGGGGGAAAGGGAGGAGGGATGTGATGAGAGGGAAAGGAGGAGGATGTGTTGAAGAGGAGGAATGTCATCAGAGGGGAAAGGGAGGAGGGATGTGATGAGAGGGGAAAGGAGGAGGATGTGATGAGAGGGGAGGGAGGAGGATGTGATGAGAAAGGAGGAGGGATGTGATCAGAGGGGGAAGGGAGGAGGGATGTGATCAGGGGAAGGAGGAGGATGTGATGAGAGGGGGAAGGGAGGAGGGATGTGATCAAGAGAAGGAGGAGGATGTGATGAGAGGGAAAGGAGGAGGGATGTGATGAGGGAAGGGAAGGGAGGAGGAGGTGTCATCAGAGGGAAAGGGAGGAGGATGTGGTGAGGAGGGGAAAAGGGAGGGATGTGATGAGGGGAGGAGGAGGATGTGATGAGAGGAGGGAGGAGGATGGCGATCAGAGAGGGGAAAGGAGGAGGTATGTGATCAGAGGGAAAGGAGGAGGGATGTGATGAAGGAGGAGGATGTGATCAGAGGGGAAAGGGGAGGAGGGATGTGATGAGAGGGGGAGAGGGAGGAGGATGTGATCAGAGGAGGGAGGAGGATGTGATCAAAGGGAAGGGAGGAGGGATGTGATGAGAGGGGGGAAGGGAGGAGGATGTGATCAGAGGGGAAAGGGAGGGATGTGATGAGAGGGGAAGGGAGGAGGGATGTGATCAGGGGGGAAGGGAGGAGGGATGTGATCAGAGGGAGGAAGGGAGGAGGGATGTGAT
Source organism: Penaeus japonicus (assembly GCA_017312705.2). Classification (NCBI taxonomy): domain Eukaryota; kingdom Metazoa; phylum Arthropoda; class Malacostraca; order Decapoda; family Penaeidae; genus Penaeus; species Penaeus japonicus. Next base: position 68,294 of record BOPN01006197.1, read on the forward strand.
CAGAGGGGAGGAGGAGGGATGTGATCAGGGGAGGGAGGAGGATGTGATGAGAGGGGGAAGGGAGGGAGGGATGTGATGAGAGGGAGAGGGAGGAGGGATGTGATGAGAGGGGAGGGGAGGAGGATGATGAGAGGGGATAGGGAGGAGGGATGTGATGAGAGGGGATAGGGAGGAGGGATGTGATGAGAGGGGATAGGGAGGAGGGATGTGATGAGGAGGGGGAGAGGGAGGGAGGGATGTGATAAGGGGGGAGAAGGAGGAGGGATCAGGGGAAAGGGGAGGAGGATGTGATGAGAGGGGAAAGGGAGGAGGGATGTGATGAGAGGGGAAAGGGAGGAGGGATGTGATCAGAGGGGAAAGGGAGGAGGGATGTGATCAGAGGGAAAGGGAGGGATGTGATCAGAGGGTTGGGGAGGAGGGATGTGATCAGGAGGGGAGAGGGAGAGGGATGTGATCAGAGGGGAAGGGAGGAGGGATGTGATCAGAGGGGAGAGGGAGGAGGGATGTGATCAGAGAAGGAGGAGGGATGTGATCAGAGGGTTAGAGGGGAAGGGAGGATGTGATCAGAGGAGAGGAGGAGGATGTGATCAGAGGGGAAAGGGAGGAGGGATGTGATCAGAGGGGGAAGGGAGGAGGGATGTGATCAGAGGGGAGAAGGGAGGGGAGGGATGTGATTAGAGGGGGAGAGGGAGGAGGGATGTGATGAGAGGGAGAGGAGGAGGGATGTGATGAGAGGGATAGGGAGGAGGAGGGATGTGATCAGAGGGGATAGGGAGGAGGGATGTGATGAGAGGGGAGAGGGAGGAGGGATGTGATGAGAGGGAGAGGAGGAGGGATGTGATGAGAGAGGGGAGAGGAGGAGGGATGTGATCCAGAGGGGATAGGGAGGAGGGATGGGGATGAGGGAGAGGGAGGAGGGATGTGTGATCAGAGGAAAGGGAGGAGGGATGTGATGAGAGGGGGAAAAGGAGGAGGGATGTGATCAGAGGGGGAAAGGGAGGGATGTGATCAAAGGGGATAGGAAAGGGATGTGATCAGGGGGAAGGGAGGGAGGAATGTCATCAGAGAGGAAAGGGAGGGAGGGATGTGATCAGAGGGGATAGGGAGGAGGGATGTGATGAGAGGGAGAGGAGGAGGGATGTGATGAGAGGAAGGGAGGAGGGATGTGATCAAGGGGAAAAGGGAGAGGGATGTGATCAGAGGGGAAGGGAGGAGGGATGTCATCAGAGGGGAAAGAGGAGGAGAAGATGTCATCAGAGGGGGAAAGGGAGGAGGGATATCAGTCAAGGGGATAGGGAGGAGGGATGTGATCAGAGGGGAAAGGGAGGAGGGATGTGATGAGAGGGGAGAGGGAGGAGGGATGTGATGAGGGGAGAGGAGGAGGATGTGATAAGAGGGGAAAGGGAGGAGGATTTGATCAGGGGAAAGGGAGGAGGGATCAGAGAGGGAAAGGGAGGAGGGATGTGATGAGAGGGGAGAGGAGGAGGATCATGATGAGGGAGAGGGAGAGGGATGTGATCAGAGGGAAAAGAGGAGGGATTTGATCAGAGGGGAAAGGAGGAGGATCAGAGGGGAGAGGGAGGGATGTGATGAGAGGGAAAGGGAGGAGGATGTGATGAGAGGGAGAGGGAGGAGAGGATGTGATGAGAGGGAGAGGGAGGAGGATGTGATGAGAGGGAGAAGGGAGGAGGGATGTCATCAGGGGAAAAGGGAGGAGGATGTGATCCAGAGGGGATAGGGAGGAGGATGTGATCAGAGGGAAAGGGAGGAGGGATGTGATGAGAGGGGAGAGGGAGGAGGGATGTGATGAGAGGGGAAAGGGAGGAGGGATGTGATGAGAGGGGAGAGGGAGGAGGGATGTGATGAGAGGGGAGAGGGAGGAGGGATGTGATGAAGGGAAAAGGGAGGAGGATCAAGAGGGAGAGGGAGGAGGGATGTGATCAGAGGGGAAAGGGAGGAGGGATGTGATGAGAGGGGAGAGGGAGGAGGGATGTGATGAGAGGGGAGAGGGAGGAGGGATGTGATCAGAGGGGAGAGGGAGGAGGGATGTGATGAGAGGGAGAAGGGAGGAGGATGTGATGAGAGGGGAAAAGGGAGGAGGATGTGATGAGGAGGGAAAGGGAGGAGGGATGTGATGAGAGGGAGGAGGGATGTGATCAGAGGGGAGAGGGAGGAGGGATGTGATGAGAGGGGAAAGGGAGGAGGGATGTGATGAGAGGGGAAAGGGAGGAGGGATGTGATGAGAGAGGGAGGGAGGAGGGATGTGATCAGAGGAGAAGGGAGGAGGGATGTGATGAGAGGGGAGAAGGGAGGAGGGGATTTGAATCAGAGGGGGAAGGGAGGAGGGATCAGAGGAGAGGGAGGAGGATGTGATCAGAGGGAAAGGGATGTGATCAGGGGATAGGGAGGAGGGATGTGATGAGAGGGGGATAGGGAGGGAGGATGTGATCAGGGGATAGGGAGGAGGATGTGATCAGAGGGGGGATAGGGAGGAGGGATGTGATCAGAGGGGATAGGGAGGAGGGATGTGATCAGAGGGAAAAGGAGAGAATGTCATCAGAGGGGAAAGGGGAGGAGGATGTGATCAGGGAAAGGGAGGAGGGATTTGATCAGAGGGAAAGGGAGGGATGTGATGAGAGGGAGAGGGAGGAGGGATGTGATGAGGGGAAAGGGAGGAGGGATTTGATCAGAGGGGAAAGGGAGGAGGGGATCAGGGGAGAGGGAGGAGGGATGTGATCAGAGGAAAGGGAGGAGGGATGTGATCAGAGGGAAAGGGAGGAGGGATGTGATGAGAGGGGGAAAGGGAGGAGGATGTGATCAGAGGGGAAAGGGAGGAGGGATGTGATGAGAGGGGAAAGGGAGGAGGGATGTGATGAGAGGGGAGAGGGAGGAGGGATGTGATCAGAGGGGAAAGGGAGGAGGGATTTGATCAGAGGGAAAGAGGGGAGGAGGGATCGGAGGGAGAGGGAGGAGGGATGTGATCCCAGGGGAAAAGGGAGGAGGGATGGCAGTCAAGAGGAAAGGAGGAGGGATGTGATCAGGGGAAGGGAGGGATGTGATCGGGGAAAGGGGAGGAGGAGGATGTGATGAGAGGGGGAAAGGAGGAGGATGTGATGAGAGAGGGAGAGGGAGGGGAGAGGGATGTGATGAGAGGGAGAGGGAGGAGGATGTGATGAGAGGGAAGGGAGGAGGATGTGATGAGAGGGGAGAGGGAGGAGGGAGGATGTGATGAGGATGGGAGGAGGATGTGATGAGAGGGGAGAGGGAGGAGGGATGTGATGAGAGGGGAGAGGGAGGAGGGATGTGATCAGAGGGTTGAGGGAGGAGGGATCAGGGGAAAAGGGAGGGATGATGAGAGGGGAGAGGGAGGAGGGATGTGATGAGAGGGGGAGGAGGGATGTGATAAGAGGGAAAGGGGAGGGATTTGATCAGGGGAAAGGGAGGAGGGATCAGGGGGAAAGGGAGGAGGGATGTGATGAGAGGGAGAGGGAGGAGGGATGTGATCAGAGGGGAAAGGGAGGAGGGATGTGATCAGAGGGGAGAGGGAGGAGGGATGTGATCAGAGGGGAAAGGGAGGAGGGATGTGATCAGAGGGGAGAGGGAGGAGGGATGTGATCAGAGGGGAGAGGGAGGAGGGATGTGATCAGAGGGGAGAGGGAGGAGGGATGTGATCAGAGGGGAAAGGGAGGAGGGATGTGATCAGAGGGGAGAGGGAGGAGGGATGTGATCAGAGGGGAAAGGGAGGAGGGATGTGATCAGAGGGGAAAGGGAGGAGGGATGTGATCAGAGGGGAAAGGGAGGAGGGATGTGATCAGAGGGGAAAGGGAGGAGGGATGTGATGAGAGGGGAGAGGGAGGAGGGATGTGATCAGAGGGGAAAGGGAGGAGGGATTTGATCAGAGGGGAGAGGGGAGAAGGATTGAATCAATAGTGAACAGATGTGTATGTGGTTGCACATTTGAATTTATGCGAAACAGTAAAATAGTCAGCATAATACAGTATTTTGTAAACCTAGATTCACAGAGCACGAACCCATATCACCATCGAGCATCTATAGACGTGCACTGCAACAACCCATACTCGCCGCACACCGCTGGAATCCGGTTCGCATTCCTCGCTCTCCAAATTATAACAATTCCTCTTCACCAGCCGAACGTCCGGGGCTGTAGAGATGAAGAGAGGAGAACGACATAGACAACTCTACCTCCAAGGGCCCTTCCAAGGTTGGATATTCTAATAAATTAAGAAGTTGGAGAAAATCTTCAGCCACTTGTGCCATCTGGGAAACCTCGTGACCAACTTTCCCTCGGGGTTGGCGAGGTGAGAGGTGGCAGAGAGCCCTCGGGGAGATTGGAAGGGGCTGGGGACCGAGTGACAGGTAGGCTAAGAGTTGGCAGGGAGGGAGGAAAGGATAGAAGGAGGGAGGGACGGAGGGAGAGAGCGTCGGAGGGAGGGAGGGAAGGAGGATTGGAGAGAGAGAGAGAGCAAAAGTGTGTGAAGGAGAGAGAGAGAGCAGTAAGATTTATCAATAAAACGTTACAGAAGATATTGACAGTCCGGAGTTGGTGTGTGTTTAGAAGCAAATCTTATTAGCTCAGTGATTATCGAAAATGCATTATCTTTTTTTCATATTAATATCGACAATGGAATGCGACATTGACTTATTAACATTGGGAAAAAGTTTGTAAAGCCAGTATTTTTTATTTCAAAATCACAATTGCTCTTCATGATATAATTTGCATTATTCAAAATTCTATTTGGGAAAGGATTGGCAGCATTTAGATAACGGGGGAATTTTTATTGTTAACTTAAATACTATCAGATACTGCCTGTTCGCATGGTGGTGGAAAATATGAAAAGAAAAATGTTGGCTGTTTCAGTTCCATTACCATTTTACAGTCATCATTATCACGGCCTCCGTTGTTCCAATGCCTGGCCGGAGGTTTTCTCAACGTGTAAACACTTATTTAGCGGTTCGTTTTTCGTTTTTTTTTACTTAAAGGTTCTATTTGCCTGCTATCTTTTAATTCTTACTTTGACTTCAATTGCATGGTTATGTATTATCGAAATTGAAACTTCCATCTACTTTGTCATATATCGATAAGCATATGTAAATAAATAAATTGACAAACAAATCAACTGGTAGATAAATAAGTAAACAAATAGATAAATATGTTCTTGAGTAACTACATTTATATATACTTGTTTGCACACATGCATATACATACATATATATATATATATATATATATATATATATATATATATATATATATATGTGTGTGTGTGTGTGTGTGTGTGTGTGTGTGTGTGTGTGTGTGTGTGTGTGTGTGTGTGTGTGTGTGTGTGTATGTGTATGTATACATACATACATACATATATATATACACATATATATATATACATATATATATATATATATATATATATATATATATATATATATATATATATATATATGAATATATGCATGTATGTATATACAGTACTGGAAAAATTAATAGACAATTTTTGGGATTATTCACTTTTTTATCTTTAACACCTTATATCTTCACAAATATATTACTTACGTTGCCTATTTTTTGTAATAATGCAGAGAAATCTTTAGTCTACATAAAATAATTGATTATATAATGATTGTATTATTTTTAAATGATAAGAATCATGTTTTTGGATTGTTACTTGTCTCCACACAAAATTACCTCGTCCCTCAGCCTTGTGTTCTTAAACCATTTCCACACATATCCACGTTCCCGGAATTCCGGTTTCCGGTTACTAATCATTATTTATATTACCTAATATGTGTACCAATGTCCCAGTATCAATTGACCCATAATTAGTTGTAGAAGTCATTAAAGATAACCTGTTGAAGCATCATGGGCAGAGGAAAAGACCTGAGTCAGGCTGATTTTTCAGCAATCGAAATTTATCTACAAGAAACATACCTCAACTGTAAAGAAATCGCTCTTAAGTTGGTGTATCATTATCTAGTGTGCACAGAGTGAAAAGGAAGATTGAAATTTATCGAAAATTACGAGCCAAAACGTGTTGGAAAGTGTGGAAGGAAATCCTGTACCACCCCAAGACAAGAGAGAATTCTCGTTGATATGGTAAGAAAAGACCGTTCAAAGTCGTCAAGACAACTAGCAGCTGACTTAGTGGACTATGATGTACAATGTACACCCTCAGCTGTTAGAAAAAAGCTTAATAAGCTGGGTTACCGTGGCTGTAGGCCAACTAGAGTGCCAAGACTAATTGAGGCCATGAGGAAGAAAAGCCTTGCTTGGGCCAAGGCACACAGCCACTGGACATCTGATGACTAGGAAAAGGTAAATATGCATTAAATTTTGCTGAATTCGTTGTTTTTTTACACAGATTAATTTAAATAATTATTTCTCTAAATAAAATAGCGAATATTTCATGTTTGATTCAAGATACTGCATCTAAACTGAATGTACCAACAGAGTACAGCTCATCCAGCAGTTGATAGAGGTTTGGCACAGAAATCCAGATATCAGGAACAAAGCACAAGACTACATTAGAAGCATGCCAAGACGTGTTGAAGCAGTTATTAGAGCCAAAGGAGGTTCCACAAAATACTGAGATGATATATGTATAAAGGAAAAATAATAAAACATATTTACTGTCTACAAATTTCTTTCTGTCAATAAAAATGTGAATAAATCAGTTGAATGGCCAGAATTGTCT